>JAAIIK010012070.1:0-12932 GCA_014706435.1 Silurus glanis | reverse complement strand
TTTCTTTCTTTCTTTCTTTCTTTCTTTCCTTATTTTATTAATTTTCTCTCTCTCTTTCTTTCTTTCTTTCTTTCTTTCTTTCTTTCTTTCATTCCTTATTTTATTAATTTTCTTTCTTTCTTTCTTTCTTTCTTTCTTTCTTTCTTTCTTTCTTTCTTTCTTTCTTTCTTTCTTTATTTCTTTCCTTATTTTATTAATTTTCTTTCTTTCTTTCTTTCTTTCTTTCTTTCTTTCTTTCTTTCTTTCTTTCTTTCTTTATTTTATTAATTGTCTTTCTTTCTTTCTTTCTTTCTTTCTTTCTTTCTTTCTTTCTTTCTTTCTTTCTTTCTTTCTTTCCTTATTTTATTAATTTTCTTTCTTTCTATCTTTCTTTCTTTCTTTCTTTTATTAAATTTTTTTTCTTTCTTTCTTTCTTTTATTCATTTTCCTAATTTTTCTTTGTTTCTTTGTTTCTTTCTTTTCATTAATTTTCCTTTATTTTTTGTTCTTACTTACTCACTCATTCACTCACTCAGTCATTCTTTTTATTCATTCATTCATTCATTCTGTTGATGATTTCCCAGGTAGCCGGGATTCCAATGTTCTTTCCTGGTGGGAGGAACAGCACTACTCTCTGCCCTGTACAATGCACACAATGCACGTAACCAATCATAAATTTCATGTTTATCACTGGTGTCAATCATTCCAGGACTGTAAAGGTGATCAGAGCTTCTCCTGAGTTCAACCTCTCACCCAAAAGGGGAGGGATTCTTTATCTAAAGCTGTTTCTGCTCCTTTGGCAACAATTTGTCACGGGAATTATACTAAATTTCCCTTGGCGAGAAACTAAATAAAAATTTGTTGAAAGAAACCTCGTCTTTAATATTTAGTTTGAAAAGCTTGCAGAATACAGCTGCGAGGTCAGCGCTCGTTCCCCAATGAAAGTTTTCTGAGGTCTGCCCTCCAGGAGACCTTTTTAAACACTTTATATAGTGTTTGCATTGCACAAGTCTTATTAAATAAGTCCATATGAGAAACTGTTTCCTCTTTAGAGACATCAATGGATGATTATGCAATGCCTGACAAGAGAGATAAAATAAAACCAACAATTCCCTTCACATCAGGAGACACGATATGTCTACGTTTGCCCGAAGATCAGTACGTTCTATTAAATAGGTAAAACAAAAACTAAGCAATCATCTAATACATATGTCTCATTATTTTCCATTATTTATAAAAATACTAGAAGACTAGAAAGGAACAATCCACATCCAGTGAGCGAAGTAAAATACACACACTGGGCTATAAAATTTAGTCTCAAAAGCCCATAACTCATATCAACTGTCTGACATTTCCATGAAATAAGGTGGGAAGTGTTGAGACTGTCCCTGCTATAACACACATCACCTAATTATCAGCTCCTTCATGCACTGACTCACTGAGGTGTGTGGGAATGTGCTGAACTCTCAGCTATGATCCATGGCATGCAAATCCTAATCATGAAAACTAGGCGTAGATTGATAGACATTTTTTTTTTTTTTACAAAGGGAACAAATACATTAGTAGTACTTGCAGTTCCTCTATCAGCTATTTAGTATAAATCAGTCATGGACATTGGTAAACATTTAAATATTGTCTTCATGCACTTTGGCTGCTATGATTGATTCTAAAAGTGTTCTTTTGAACGTTCCTTGGCTCTGAGGGAATTGAGAAAAATATTTTTCCTCCACTATTTGGTCTTTTGCCACTTTTGATAGTTCCTGCTTCCTGAAATATTTAGAAGGATAACTTAGTTTATACAACGAAGCAGTTGAGGGTTAAGGGCCTTGCTCAAGGGCCCCAGCAGTGGCAGCTTAGTGGTGGTGGGATTTGAACTTATGACCTTCTGATCAGAAGTCCAACTTCTTAAACAGTTACCTCTTCTTGTAACACACAATCATTATCCAAAACTTCACCAAGATGTGGGATCCTTACCACTCCCTTTCCCCTGCTCTGGCACCTATTCACAATCCTGACCACGCCTCCACTTTCACCATTGGCTATTTTTAAATGCTTTAGCTAGCTGTATTCGTTACGTAAATTATAACAAATTCGTTTTCACAATCCCTGATCATATATTAGTTCAAGAAACAAATACACTATGGTTGCACTTACAAGGAATTTGTTTTGGTGACAGAAGTTATGTTATATAGCTTCTTCTTTCGGCTGCTCCTATTAGGGGTCGCCACAGCGGATCATCCGTCTCCATACCCCCCTGTCCTCTACATCTGCCTCTTTCACCCCAACCATCAGTATGTCTTCCCTCACCACATCCATAAACCTCCTCCTTGGTCTTCCTCTTTTCCTCCTTACTGGTGGCTCCATCCTCAGCATTCTTCTACCAATATACCCCATGTCCCTCCACTGCACATGTCCAAACCATCTCAATCTCACCTCCCTCAACTTGTCTCCAAAATGTCTACATGTGCTGTCCATGTTATATATATATATATATCCCGATATCTGAGAGTGATTTATAATTTCTCTCTCTCTCTCTCTCTCTCTCTCTCTCTCTCACCCTCTCTCTCTTTCTCTCTCAATCTCTCTCTCTCTCTTTCTCTCTCAATCTCTCTCTCTCTCTCTCTCTCTCTCTCTCTCTCTCTCTCACACCCTCTCTCTCTATCCGTGAGCTCCTTTTACATTCAGATTCTCATTACAGTTTTTCTCGATTGCTAAGACACATTTCTTGATAGCTGCTCTCCTTTTCTCTAAACTGTGAACACAAAACCCAATTCTCAAGCTACATTCACAAAACCTCAGACTCTTCTTGCAAAACCAAACTTTCACCTCAAAACAGTTCAATCTGTGCTCAAAACTGAACTATGTTGTCAAATCGTGCCCCGAGTCAATCAAAATTAAAATCACTAGGGAACAGTCACTAAACACTATGTAGAAAAATAGAAAACACAATGCTTAGGACATGAAGCTGGAGAAATAAATGTTTATAGTTCACTGTAGGCTAAATGCATGTTGCAAAACAAAAAAAAAAAACCTGTGCATTTAGCACTTGTACAAAAAGACAAAACAGAAATCTTGTGCATTTACACGTAGCACTTGTAAAAACAAACAGAAATCTTATGCGTTTGCCACTTGTGTACAGTAAGCCCATGTAAAAATAAAGTACAAAAATATACAAATAAGTGCATTACTCAGCCACAGCATCATGTCTCCGTACTGGGTCAGGCCACAGGACTTCATCCACATCACAGGCCACATTTTGTCTGGCCAGGCAACGGGTGAAAAAACCCCTGGCATGCCGTATCCAGGCTTGGCATGCCTCCAAACCTATGTCACCACAGGCGAGTCCCATGGCTTGCAGGAGATGTACCCTGGTGTAAGGTTGGCGTTCATATACCTTCCACCGCCACGAGGAGAAGAATTTCTCAATGGGGTTTAGGAAAGGGGAGTATGGTGGAAGGCAAAGATTGATAAAACCTTGGTTCATATTGAACCACTCTCTAACCTGGAGGGCTCTGTGAAAACTCACATTGTCCCAAACAACAACATAGATGGGATGCTCATCCTGCTGCCCTAACAGAGCATCTCGTGTGTGATTGAGGAAAATGAGGAGCTGGTGAGTGTTGTAGGGCCCCAGGTTGGCATGATGGTGGACAACCCCATGATTGCTGATGGCAGCACATAATGTGACATTGCCACCACGCTGCCCAGGAACACCAACAATGGCCCGATGGCCAATCACATTACGGCCTCTCCTTCTCCTTTTGGTGAGATTAAACCCAGCTTCATCCATGTACACGTATTCATCTGGTCTTTCCATTGCATCCAGTTGAAGAACCCTCTGTAGAAATAGATATAGTTTTGTAAGTGATACGGAAAAAGTGATTTAGGCCACTACAGTAAATCACTACTTAGAGTAATCATCAACATTGAATGTGTCTGGATATATGCCAACCTGTACATACTGGAATCTTTGCTCTTTGACTCTGAGTTGCGATCAAAGGGCACTCTGTATAGCTGTTCTCATGCGCAGTCTGTTGCGCTTGAGGACACGATCAACAGTAGAGAGGCTGACACTGTTGATACCCTCAACATTTACATGGTCCTCAATGATCTTCTGCTGAATTTCACTCAGTTTAATGGCATTGTTCTCACGGACCATATCTCTTGGTGTGGGGAGAACATACCAGTCCTCCCACCCCCATGTGGCAGTTTTTCAATTCTACAAAAAGAGAACATGGAGATACAAAAAATATACATGGAATACTAGGCCTACAAACAGTTAGACCAACCCTCCATTACAATACTACAGTACATTGGTACAGTGATGTACTGAAACATATATTTACTTACAGTATACTGTGGTACAGTGTATAGAATGTCATACAGTAATTGCTGTCAACATTTACATACTGTACTATAATGTCAAAAAAAGGTAATTACCTGTTCTCTTCTCTAAATCTTCGGATTATGGTGGACACAGTGAATCTACTGATGTTTGGTTGTACCCTTTGTCCAGCCTCCCTCATGCTCATACCATGGACAAGAACATGGTCAATCACAGTAGCTCTGATTTCATCAGATATTACTGTTCTTTTGTCTTCGCTGACCACCTCGACCTTCTCTCACACGAACTCTTCCTCTCAGATTTCTATCCATTGTAGGGTCTCACAAACCAGTGCTCTCTGAACTGGCTTACTGTATCTGTTCCCTCACATCATTAGCCACAAGTGTGATCCATTTTGAGTTGTTGTGTTCAAGTGGTGACACTTGTGCTTGAATTGTGTTTGACTTTTGTCACCTGTGCTCACCATTATGCAGCACGGGTGCATCACAATGAAAACGTGTTGGCAAGTTGTGTCTAAACAGGTGAAAAGTGCTTATGGTTTTGCCAAAAGAGTGATTGATTCAATCAGTGGGTTCAGGCAACTGAGCATTTGGTTCAGACAATAGGGTTTAGTGTTTTAGCAATTGAGTAACACCATTCTCTTTTTTTGTTTGATCTACACTATATTTGAACCTAGTTTATTCCTTTCAGAGCTGATGTCATTCTCTCGTTCTTTGGTGGATAAAGGAATAAATGAATTACAAAAACCCTGTTCCACTCCTGACTCTGAAATGTAGGATAATCAATTGTAGCTAGTACTCCTTTCAGAACCGAGTTAGAAGGAACGTATCTATCGCCAATGTGTTGTGAACACCTTCGTTATCTTTCTTTTTGAAATTCAAGTTCTTATTGTTCGGCAGTGAGGAAAAACGTGCGCATCAACACAGAATTCATTACTCGACTTTACATTTACATATTCAGCCACTTGTCACCAATCAGACGAAATATACGGACTGCAAATGCAAGCATTATGCTTGTAGAACTTTGTTTAAGCAGTAATTAGCAGCCCTGAGCACATGGTTAGCATGCATGTGCTGTGGAAAACATGTTTTCGAGTGGTATTGAGAGGATTGAAATATATTAGAAAGTGTATGTAATGTTCATTCATAATATGTACATTTTGACCTATAAATTCTATGTGTTGAGTTTATTTGATGCCAAATGAATTGAAAAAAGAGTGAAGTTGAGAACATGTAAGTACTAATTATTACGAGTATGCTTTCTAAAATATGCACTTAAAATTTTCAGCAAGGTGCATTTTTGTTCATGTTCATGTATTTGTTTATAATTAAATCGTTCATGGTAAAGCAATAGTGAAAAGGCCTTATGTGTTGAATCGTTATTCATCAATATCATCCTTTACCAAAGTACTACAATTACATCCTTATACGGTAGTCAGGTGTATTTAATGTGTGTGCTTTATGTTAATTTTATATTTACATATTTATAAATAATTGGAAATCATTAATATGTATGTGTTAACTAACAAAACCCTTAAATATTCAAGTAATATTTAAGTAATAAAGGCCATTTTTAGATAGCTATAAATATATTGGAGTTTATCTAAAAAAGACCCTCTGCTGGACAAGCCAGAAAATCTGTGACACCAGCCTCTCTATCACCTTCAACACTTGACCAGGTCCAAGGCTTTTTACTGGGTGCTGATGGGGTTTCAATACTGGGGCTGTGGAGAGTCTTTTAACAGGAAGCATCACTGCCTGGTTTGGAGGTACCATGGCCTGGGATGGACAGGGGATTTCCAGGGTAGTGTGGGCAGCAAAGAAGACCATCAGGATGTAAGTCTGCTGCTCATTCGGAGCCTCAATGGCATTAGAAAAGACAAAGGTGTTCAATAGGGTTGAGGTCAGAGGTCTAAAGTCAGTGGCGGGCGGTCAGAGCCAGCAAAGCCTTCTCTGTTGGCCTAAACACTATCAGAAGCACTGACCTACATTTACAACCTAAATTCTAATATTTTATATATTTCCCCTCCTTGAACTGCCACCTTAACGTGGTGGAGGGGTTTGAGTACCCGAATGACCCTAGGAGCTATGTTGTCCGGGGCTATATGCCCCTGGTAGGGTCTCCCAAGGCAAACAGGTCCTAGGCGACGGGTCAGACTAAGAGCGGTTCAAAAAAAAACCCTTATGAGAAAAAACAGATCAAGGACCGTGACGTCGCCCGGTATGGCGCAGCCGGGGCCCCACCCTGGAGCCAGGCCCGGGGTTGGGGCTCGTATGCGAGCGCCTGGTGGCCGGGCCTTCCCCCATGGGGTCCGGCCGGGCTCAGCCCGAAGGAGCGACGTGGGGCCGCCTTCCAGTGGGCTCACCACCTGCAGGAGGGACCGTAAGGGGTCGGTGCTGAGAGGATCGGGCAGCAGTCGAAGGCGGGGGCCTCGACAACCCGATCCCTGGACACGGAAGCTAGCCCTAGGGACGTGGAATGTCACCTCGCTGGCGGGGAAGGAGCCTGAGATTGTGCGTGAGGTTGAGAGGTTCCGACTAGAGATAGTCGGGATCACCTCTACGCACGGCTTGGGCTCTGGAACCACACTCCTCGAGAGAGGATGGACTCTTCACCACTCTGGAGTTGCCCATGGTGAAAGGCGGCGGGCTGGTGTGGGTTTGCTTATAGCCCCCCAGCTCAGCCGCCATGTGTTGGAGTTTACCCCGGTGAATGAGAGGGTCGTTTCCCTGCGCCTACGGGTCGGGGATAGGTCTCTCACTGTCGTGTGTGCCTACGGACCAAACGGCAGTGTAGAGTACCCGGCCTTCTTGGGGTCTCTGGGAGGGGTGCTGGACAGTGCTCCGACTGGGGACTCCGTCGTTCTACTGGGAGACTTCAATGCCCACGTGGGCAGCGACAGTGATACCTGGAGGGGCGTGATTGGGAGGAACGGCCCCCCTGATCTGAACCCGAGCGGTGTTCAGTTATTGGACTTCTGTGCTAGTTACAGTTTGTCCATAACGAACACCATGTTCAAGCATAAGGGTGTCCATCAGTGCACGTGGCACCAGGACACCCTAGGCCGTAGGTCGATGATCGACTTTGTGGTCGTTTCATCTGACCTGCGGCCGTATGTCTTGGACACTCGGGTAAAGAGAGGGGCGGAGCTGTCAACTGATCACCACCTGGTGGTGAGTTGGATCCGATGGCGGGGGAGGAAGCTGGACAGACTCGGCAGACCCAAGCGTACTGTGAGGGTCTGCTGGGAACGTTTGGCCGAGTCTCCTGTCAGAGAGATCTCAACTCCCACCTCCGGCGGAGCTTTGACCGGATCCCGAGGGAGGCCGGAGATATTGAGTCCGAGTGGACCATGTTCTCCACCTCCATTGTCGAAGCGGCCGCTCGGAGCTGTGGCCGTAAGGTCTCCGGTGCCTGTCGAGGCGGCAATCCCCGAACCCGGTGGTGGAAACCGGAAGTAAGGGATGCTGTCAAACTGAAGAAGGAGTCCTATCGGGCCTGGTTGGCTTGTGGGACTCCTGAGGCAGCCGACAGGTACCGGCAGGCCAAGCGAACTGCAGCCCGGGTGGTTGTGGAGGCAAAAACTCGGGCCTGGGAGGAGTTCGGTGAGGCCATGGAGAAGGACTATCGGCTGGCCTCGAAGAGATTCTGGCAAACCGTCCGGCGCCTCAGGAGAGGGAAGCAGTGCCCTACCAATACTGTTTACAGTGGAGGTGGGGAGCTGTTGACCTCAACTGGGGATGTCGTTGGACGGTGGAAAGAATACTTCGAGGATCTCCTCAATCCCGCCGTCACGTCTTCCATTGAGGAAGCAGAGGCTGAGGGCTCAGAGGTGGACTCGTCCATCACCCAAGCTGAAGTCACCGAGGTAGTAAAGAAACTCCTCGGTGGCAAGGCACCGGGGGTGGATGAGATCCGCCCTGAGTACCTCAAGTCTCTGGATGTTGTGGGGCTGTCTTGGCTGACACGCCTCTGCAGCATCGCGTGGCGGTCGGGGACAGTGCCTCTGGAATGGCAGACCGGGGTGGTGGTCCCTCTTTTTAAGAAGGGGGACCGGAGGGTGTGTTCCAACTATAGGGGGATCACACTTCTCAGCCTACCTGGGAAAGTCTATGCCAGGGTACTGGAGAGGAGAATACGGCCGATAGTAGAACCTCAGATTCAGGAGGAACAGTGTGGTTTTCGTCCAGGCCGTGGAACACTGGACCAGCTCTATACCCTCTACAGGGTGCTGGAGGGTTCATGGGAGTTTGCCCAACCAGTCCACATGTGTTTTGTGGATTTGGAAAAGGCATTCGACTGTGTCCCTCGCAGCGGCCTGTGGAGGGTGCTCCCGGAGTATGGGGTCCGGGGCCCTTTACTAAGGGCTGTCCGGTCCCTGTACGACCGAAGCAGGAGCTTGGTTCGCATTGCCGGCAGTAAGTCAGACTTGTTCCCGGTGCATGTTGGACTCCGGCAGGGCTGCCCTTTGTCACCGGTTCTGTTCATAATTTTTATGGACAGAATTTCTAGGCGCAGCCAGGGGCCGGAGGGTGTCCGGTTTGGTGACAACACGATTTCGTCTCTGCTCTTTGCAGATGATGTTGTCGTGTTGGCTTCATCAGACCAGGACCTTCAGCACGCACTGGGACGGTTTGCAGCCGAGTGTGAAGCGGCTGGGATGAGAATCAGCACCTCCAAATCCGAGGCCATGGTCCTCAGTCGGAAAAGGGTGGCTTGCCCACTTCAGGTTGGTGGAGAGTTCCTGCCGCAAGTGGAGGAGTTTAAGTATCTTGGGGTTTTGTTCACGAGTGAGGGAAGGGTGGAACGGGAGATTGACAGACGGATCGGTGCATCTTCTGCAGTAATGCGGTCGATGTACCGGTCTGTCGTGGTAAAGAAAGAGCTGAGCCGCAAGGCGAAACTCTCGATTTACCGGTCAATCTACGTTCCTACTCTCACCTATGGTCATGAGCTCTGGGTCATGACCGAAAGGACAAGATCCCGGATACAGGCGGCCGAAATGAGCTTTCTCCGCAGGGTGGCTGGGCGATCCCTTAGAGATAGGGTGAGAAGCTCGGTCACTCGGGAGGAGCTCAGAGTAGAGCCGCTGCTCCTCCACATCGAGAGGGGTCAGCTGAGGTGGCTCGGGCATCTGTTCCGGATGCCTCCTGGACGCCTTCCTGGGAAGGTGTTCCGGGCGCGTCCCACTGGGAGGAGACCCCGGGGAAGACCTAGGACACGCTGGAGAGACTATGTCTCCCGGCTGGCCTGGGAACGCCTCGGTGTCCCCCCGGAAGAGCTGGAAGAAGTGTCTAGGGAGAGGGAAGTCTGGGCATCTCTGCTTAGACTGCTGCCCCCGCGACCCGGCCTCGGATAAGCGGGAGAAGATGGTATGGTATGGTATGGTATTCTAATATTTGTTCCATGATATTGTATTAAATAATTCCCAACAGTTTATTCTCTTCATTTCGTAGTGTTACTCTTGGCTGTACGTGTATGTGGACGCTAGATTTTTTTGTCCAATCTGATTTCAGCCTCTATGTGGTTTTCTCATGTTATTAGACAAATGTTTATTCTGAACTGCTCCAGATGTTGTAGGTACACTGTTGTGGTTGTAGTGTAGAGGTTTGGAGTCTTGACTGGGTTTCTTGCTTTAGTGTATGAAATGCCTCTCTCTCTGTAATGCCACGCGTTGTTATATTGTGTTTTTGTATATTATTGGTGGTTTCTATAATTGTGACGTGATAGTGGAGGTATTAAGAGGTGGATTAAGTCGGGTACGTCCCCACTGAAGGCCCAGGTACCAAATGCACGGCCCGCCACTGTCTAAAGCTAAGGAACACTAAGGAACTTCCACACACTTCCAATGTAAAGCATATCTTCATTGGAGCTGGCTTTATTCACAAGTGCATTGTCTTGCTGGAACGGGTTTGGCTCTTCTAGTTCAAGTGAAGTAAAAAGATTTGAACGTTAGCTCATCCCTAAGACAACATATACATTTGTATGGTAACAGTTTTGGGAAGAACCCGATACGGCTGAAAAAGTCTGGTGTCCCAATACTTTTGTAAATACAGTGAAAATGATTCACGATATAGTATGAAACTCCACAGCAAAACACACAATGGCATCTAGCTTGCAATTTGTCATTACAATTGGAGTCATTTCCAATTCCATGGTGAACAATGTGTGTGTTTTGCAGTTCCTAGAAGTCTCTGTGCTTTTTTTTTTTTCCCCTCTCAAGTGTACTCCAAACCAACTATTCATACCTCCTCTCAAATCAAACTTAAATGATTGGAATGATTCACAATTTGCACTGCAAGTGTTCCACATGCACTTGTCTGTAAACTCGAGTGAACCGTGTTTTATTCAGAAAGAACCTCACTGCGTTGATTGATGGGTCTGAAGGTTGCGTTTTGCATTCCGCTTTCGTTATTAAATTGTCTGAGGCATCAGACGCAACCCATAACACAAATACATTTGCATGCTAATTGCTATTAGCGCTGGAAAAAGCTTAGCGTGATGGATTCAGGCTGTTGTTGTTTTGCTGGGAGACGAGGGAGGATGTGTGACAGGACTCATCTGATGATGACGTACAGGACAAAAATAAATAAATAAAAACAGAATTTTTTTTTTGTGATGTATCCTGATTCAAAATCTTGTTCACGGGTTTAGGGAAGCCTGTATCAGAGGTGTTGCTTACAACATGATACACTATATGGACAAAAGGTTTGTGGACACCTGACTATCAGATTGGATGCTTTTTTTTTATATCATTTGCTAATATAATAATCTCAACTCCCCTGGAAAGATGTTCTACTAGATTTTCGAGTGTGCTTGTGGAGGTTTGTGGAGATTCCTTCAGCCACAAGGGTGTTAGTAAAGTCAGGTAGTGATGTAGGTGAGAAGATGAAGAGGTCTGGGGTGTAGTCAGCGCTCACATTCATTCCAAAGGTGTTCAATAGGGTTGGAGTTCAATAGCAGGAGATCTTCTACTCCAATCCATCTAAATCAAATCTTCATGGAGCTGAATTGCA
Organism: Silurus glanis; assembly: GCA_014706435.1. NCBI lineage: Eukaryota > Metazoa > Chordata > Actinopteri > Siluriformes > Siluridae > Silurus > Silurus glanis. The sequence goes on along the minus strand of JAAIIK010012070.1, from coordinate 1,592 downwards.
TTGGCGTGTTGGAATAGGTTTGGGTCTCCTAGGTCAAGTGAAGGGAAAAATTTTATCCAAAGACGTCATATACGTTTGTGTCTCTCAATCTTCGTGGTAACAGTTTGGGAAAGAGTCACATAGGGGTGGAAAAGTCAGGTGTCCCAATACTTTTGTCCATATAGTGTAGCTAACATAGAAAATCAAATACTGATGACAAATAAATAGTTTAATAACAAATCAAACAATCAAACACTAAATGCTGTGCGTGTGTGTGTGTGTGTGTGTGTGTGTGTGTGTGTGTGTGTGTGTGTGTGTGTGTGTGTGTGTGTGTGTAATAATGAGTGGGTGGATAGGATTGTTTAATGGCCGCAGTGTTTCGATTTGATTTACAGCTGGACAAATTCAAATCATATTAATCAAAACATCCCGACCAATCAGCTTTTAGCATTCCATGGCATCCTCTTTAACATTTACTTCACCTCTACGGGACGAAGGCAAAAGTTGTGAGAACTGAACTTGTAAGGAAACGCTTTTCGCTGAGCTCAGCAGAACGACAGAACGCAGTTGCTGGAGGAGAAACTTTACGAACACAGGATATCCAGCGTCTCATCTTCTGTCTCCTGTCAAAACGTAAACACATCCTATAGCTCATCATTTTTTCATGTCGAGTGTCTTATTTTCGAAAATAAATCGAATTATTTTGAGAAACAAACTAAAACCTGTCGCTGAGGGCTTGTGTGTGTTCTAAAGTTCCTTTCGATCAAAAAAAAACCTGAAAAAAAAGTTTGTACTCTGTAGAAACATCTTGTTGCCCAGGAGGAAAATGTGCAGCAGAAAAAATACGTCATGTATAAAAGCATTTGTCATGTAAAATATAGGTAAAGTACCAAAGCAGCAAGCCTCGAGCTAGCAACATTAGAATTCTCACCTCTCAGCAGATCTCTGAAGGGAAAAAGAGAGAAAGAAAGAGAGAGAGAGGGAGAGAGAAAAGGAGTAGAAAGATGGAAAAATGTGGCTTGCAATAGTGTGTATGGTCTAGAGAGAGAGAGAGAGAGAGAGAGAGAGGAAGAGGGAATGAAAGAAAATCAATCAATCAATCAATCTATCTATCTATCTGTCTGTCTGTCTGTCTGTCTGTCTGTCTGTCTGTCTGTCTGTCTATCTATCTATCTATCTATCTATCTATCTATCTATCTATCTATCTAAAATGGGTGAGCACAAGGATTTGAGCGAGTTTGACTAATTGTGACGTCTAGACGACTGGGGCAGAGCGTCTCCAAAACTGCAGCTCTTGTGGGATGTTCTGGTCTGCAGTGGTCAGTATCTATCAAAAGTGCTCCAAGGAAGGACCAGTGGTGAACCGGCGACACCGGTCGTGGGCGACCGAGGCTCATTGATGCATGCGAGGAGCGAATTCTGGACCGTGTGGTCCGATCTAACAGACGAGCTCCTGTAGCTCAAACTGCTGAAGAAGTTCATGCTGTTGATGATCGACGGGTCAAAACTGTTTTAGCAGCAGAAGGGGACCAACATAATGTTAGGCAGGTGGTCATAATGTTATTGGTATCTATCTATCTATCTATCTATCTATCTATCTATCTATCTATCTA
>JAAIIK010012063.1:0-11629 GCA_014706435.1 Silurus glanis | reverse complement strand
GTTCATCACCCTATCAGAAACTCTCTTCACCTCCACTACACTCTTACTGTACTCTTCCTTCAGAATCACCCCTACACCATTTCTCTTTCCATCCACACCATGATAGAACAGTTTAAACACCTCCAATGTTCCTGCTCTTACTCCCTTTCCACTTGGTCTCCTGAACACACAACATATCTACCTTTCTCCTCTCCATCATATCAGCTCCCTCTCTCCCTTTACCAGTCATAGTACCAACATTTAAAGTACCAACCCGAACCTCCACTCTCCTACACTTCTCCTTTCCCTGCCGTCTCTGTAGACGTCTTCCTCCTCTCCTTCTCCTCCTTCGGCCAACAGTAGCCAAATTTCCACCGGTACCCTGTTGGCTAACGATACATTTGGCGGTCGTTGTTAACCCGGGCCTCGACCGATCCGGTATGAAATTCTTAATCGTGACGCGCATATTTGATTTGGCACATGTTTTACGCTGGATGCCCTTCCTAACGCAACCCTCCACATTTATCCGGGCTTGGGACCGGCACTAAGAGTGCACTGGCTTGTGCCTCCCTAATGGCTGGGTAACTTTCATACAACAATAAGGACACATAATAATAATCCATATCCTTCTCTTCCTGTCACCCCTCTTCTGTCTCTCTCTCTCTCTCTCGGTCAAGTTAAACATGCTCCTGAGGTTACAGTGACCACTGTTCCTGCTCCTCTTCCCTCAGTGGATCCTCCCACTTCGTCCTGGTCTGCCTCTGGATGATGTTCTTTTTGATTGGAGGCGACTCTGTGCAGCTGGTGACGGTTTCTCATCAACGCCTTGGGTGGTTAGTGCTGCTAGATCAGCATATTTCTCCACCCTCATAGAAAATAACAAGCAGAATCCTAGATTTTTATTCAGCACGGTAGTAAAATGAACAGAAAAATAAAAGCACTGAACTCACATGCACACCATCATTAGGTGGTAATGATTTCATGAACTTTTTTAATAATAAAGTTGAAAACATCAGGCATGAAATCCAGACGATTAAAATAAATCCAAATTATTTTATAAATAACCCTGTAGACAGCAGTGTCATTATAACAGACAATTACAAAGTTTTACTCCTATTCAAGAGAACGACTTTATTTCATTAATTTCCTCATCAAAATCATCAACCTGCATTCTCGATCCCTCGCCTACAAGTTTCCTCAAACAGATCATTCCAGAGGGAATTGAACCTGTTTTAAAATAATAAACTCTTCCATTAGCACTGGTTTTGTACCTAAATCCTTCAAACTGGCAGTTATCAACCCCCTAATTAAGAAACCTGACCTTCACCCTGACAGCTGTCCAACTACAGACCAATATCAAACCTCCCCTTTATCTCCAAGATTCTAGAAAAGGTTGTAGCACAGCAGTTCTGCTCACATCTACTGAGGAACAACATTTCTGAAATGTATCAGTCAGGATTTCGGCCTCATCATAGCACAGAGACGGCACTAGTTAAGGTGGTAAATGACTGTTATTGGCCTCTGATCAGGGTTTTGTCTCTTTACTTATTTTGCTCGACCTTAGAGCAGCTTTTCACACCATTGATCATAATCTCCTGCTTGCTGGACTTGAGAACGTTGTTGGAATAAAGGGAACAGCTCTCTCTTGGCTCAGGTCTTATTTGACTGATCGCTATCAGTTTGTTGATGTAAATGGTGAGTTCTCCACACTCTCTGAGGTAAAGTTTGGTGTTCCGCAAGGATCGTTTTTAGGCCCACTGCTTTTCTCTTTATATCTGCTGCCTCTTGGTGAAATTATACATAAACATGGTATTAGATTCCATTGCTATGCTGATGATACACCGCTGTATATTTCAGCAAAGCCAGATGAGAGAGATCAGCTTAACAATGTTGAGGAGTGTGTAAAGGACATTAGACAGTGGATGCTTGATAACTTTCTTCTGCTCAACTCAGATAAGACAGAAGTACTTTTACTAGGACCACATGTAGCTAGAAGTAAACTTTCAGATTCTGTAGCATCTCTGGATGGTGTTTCTGTTTCAGTGTGTACAGCAGTCAAAGACCTTGGTGTGATTATTGACCCTAGTCTTTCCTTTGAGGCTCACGTGAATAATATCACCAGGATCTCCTTCTTTCACCTTAGAAATATTGCTAAAATTAGAAATATGATGTCGTTACAGGATGCAGAAAAACTAGTAGATGCTTTTGTAACATCTAGATTAGACTACTGTAACGCTTTACTGTCTGGGTGTTGGAGTAAGTGCAGAAATAAGCTTCAGTTAGTTCAGAATGCAGCAGCAAGAGTCCTCACTAGATCTAGAAAATATGAGCACATCAGCCCTGTTTTAATCATCTACACTGCTCCCAATTACATCTCACACTGATTATAAAATACTACTACTGACGTATAAAGCACTTAACGCTCTCACGCCGCAGTATCTGAGTGAACTTCTGTATGTAACCCAGGTTTGTTTAACCTTTATTTTTACAGGCAAGTCATTAAGAACAGGTTCTTTAACCTTTAAGGTCATTAACCTAGGTCACTAGCATTTATTGGCAATTTTATATAACTATTATTTTTATAAAATGTATAAATATATAGAAAAAGAAAGAAGAAAAATGCAGGAAAATTGCTTTATAAATTAAAATTAGAAATGCTTTTGAGCCGATTGCTCATTGGTGAGGTGAAAGGTTTGCCGAAAATTAGCGGACAAGCAGGCAGAACGAGAGTGAACTTGACCGAGAGAAGACGCAATTGCACAAATTGTAATTAGAATCCTCAGTTTAGTAAGCCAGCGATTAGATTATTAACACGTTGAATTTACATCTGTGATATATAAGTTTTAGAACCCCGATGTTTTGAAATTAGTATTGTGTGTACATTTGAACGGGAAGTGACGAGACTGACGCAATAAGATATATAATATACATCATTTCCGGGGAGAAACAACTTTATTTTTGTTTTCTGATTTATTCTTCTCCTTGGTGAGTACAAACTTTGTTATAAGAAGTGTATTTAGTTATTTCAATTTCAAACACTGAATTGTAACGTGAAAAAGGAATTAAAAAAAGCAATAAGTGATGTAAAAGTTTTCAAAAATGCTTTAAAAGTGTATGAATATGATGTTATGACTGTATATAGTCATGTTTAAAGGTTTATAAGATGTTTGACGTGTTAGACAGAGATAATTTCTTAACGTGAAATATGCGCCATGCGGTGCTAGCTTGCTCACACTGTGCATAGGCCCTAGTGTTGGACTGAGCACATGGTGAATTAGCATGTATGTTCTCATGTATGTGCAAATGATTGAGACAGAGAGTTAGATTTAAATTGAAATGATTTATTTGGACAATGACACTAATGTTTCATTTTGGCTTTGTTGTTACAAGGCTGGTTTTTTTTTTTTTCTTCTTTGTGAGAATTGTTCCTGAATCCTGTCCTTGCTGAATATTCGTATTCCGGTCGGGACTGGCGAGCCATTCCATCATTTCGTACCTGCAAACAGAGAAAAGAGCGTGAAGTCTGCCGAACTGGTAGGATCAAACTATTTTTGCTTTGATTTTTGATTTTTTTTCCCAAGTTTTTTTTTCTACCTGGACCTTCAGTAGATCAAACATTTGTTTTTTTTTTTTGTTTTTTTCTCTCTCCTGGATTGAATTTTTTCTTCCACTTTTTGATGAACATTGCTTTATATTTTTGAACTTGAGATTGAGACATCAAACTTAAACTCAACTGGACATTAAGACTGAGTTGAACGCAAAAACTGAAGCTCATTATTGTGAAACTGATTTTAAACGAATTTAAAATCTGAATGTCTTTGAGGAACTGACTTCAAAACTGAAACACTGATTTTGAAATTCAGTGTGTGAAATTTATTATTTTACTGTTTTGTTTATTTTTATTCTGAATCTGAACCATGATTTGGGTTTTTGAATTTTTATACCCTTTTGTTATTTCGGGTTTTATTATTCAATTCACTGTTATTTCATTACCAATTTAAAAGAGAGGGATTGAGGACTAAAAATAATCAATCAAAACAATATACTACAGTCTTTGCCCTATTGAATGACTCTGTTCTTTATTCAACTTTATTTTGTGTGATTAATTGATTAGAAACTATTACTAGATTACACTATTATACTTATTACTTACTTTTGCTCCTGTGAGACGACCCTTATCTTCTGATTCTGGTCCACAAGAATCCCCAGTGGTTGGTGTGGTTCCACAAGTGTTTTATGCAGTGACCTAGAGTTGGTTAGACGAGTGCTACACACTAGTAGGACCGCGTTACATGTACCAGTATGATCCTCCACGCCTACTTAGATCAAAAGGTGCTGGCTATCTGTTGGTTCTTTAAATAATGAAGACTCCAGCAGGGAGCAGATGTTTCTCTTATAAACCCCACAGTTATGGAACAACCTTCCAATCAGTGTTCGGGACTCAGACACAGTCTCAGTGTTCAAGTCGAGGCTGAAAACGTATTTATTCAGTTTATTCAGTTTATTCAGTATGCTCCTGAGGCTCCAGTGACCACTGCCCCTCTCCCCTCCGTGGATCTCCCCACTTCGTCCAGGCCTGCCTCTGGATAGTGTTCTCTTCGACTGGAGGCCACTCTGTGCAGCTGGGGACGGTTTCTCATCAACGCCTTGGGTGGTTCCATGAAATTCTGGAGTAAGAACGGGAGCTTTGAGGATGGATTGGACTGTAGTTAATGTCAACAGTCTCCTACACTGACTCAGGAATACAGTTCGCTTCTGATCATCATCACTGTACCCCGCAACATTGTATACCTGCTACAAATGGACATTCGGTGTAACCCAGATGAGGATGAGGTTCCCTCTTGAGTCTGGTTCCTCTCAAGGTTTCTTCCTTATGCCATCTCAGGGAGTTTTTCCTTCACCACAGTCGACACTGGCTTGTTCATCAGGGAAAAAACTTTCTTATAAAGAACTAGGGATGCACCGAAATGAAAATTCTTGGCCGAAACCGAAAACTGAAAAAGAGGAAAGCAAGGCCGAAAATCAAAACACCGAAAGAAATTATGCCAATTATTATTACCATTGCATTTATGGCTATGACTATGTACTAACCTTACTAAAATCAAGGCATTTAAATTGCATAAAATAATATTAAAGTTTCAAAGAATAAATCAATTACAAATTCTGAAAATATTTATTTATAGCACATTGCAATAATGCACAGGATAAAATAAATTAAAATTCAAACTTAAATGTTTAACTTAGATGCACTCATGTGTACATTAAATAATAATATACAGGCCCTCTGGCCTGCTGAAAGGTTGTAAAATTAAATGTTCTTTCATAAAAACAAAGTGCATTCAGAACAAGTGCAACTGCTTAAAGATAATATTTTCACTGTAGGCCTACAACATAATAGTGTATCAAAACAAAGACTGCCATAGCCCATATGTTAACTGTAGAACTTTAACAACAACAAATGCACCAAGAATTGCAGATGTGCAAAGTGGATAATAAATTTTTAAAAACTAGACAAGCCCATTCTTCTTCTTGAGGTAAAGTGGCAGGTTTTTCTTAATGAAGAGTAGCTTCTCTGCTTTATCACAGTGAAGTCTGTTCCTCTTCTCATCGAGAACATGGGCTGCTGCACTGAACAGTCTCTCGCTGTCAGTGCTTGTGCACGGAGCAGACAAGTACTTGCGTGCCAACTTTGCCAGGTCAGGAAAGCGCCTTGACACCATCACTGGGAAACTTCCTTGCTTTTTCAAAAACGTCCGCCACAGACGGAGTGCGCGTGCTCGGAGGGGTTTTGCTTTTCTGTGCCGCGTTATTCTCATATTCAGCATAGCGATCGGGCTGTTTGGATTTCAGGTGATAAATTAAACCCGACGTGGAGAAAGTCTTTGCAGACGCACCCCCTCTTGAAATTTCAGCATTATATGTTTTGCAAATCGCTATCCGTGGGTCTTTCTCAGATATACTGAAATACGTCCACACCGCAGACATGTTGCTTCAGACAAGGACGTGCAGGCCGCGGTTTCTGTTTGCGTCATCACAAACTGTTTCCGAAAACCGAAAATGCACTTTTGGGGCATTTTCGGCCGAAAATCTTCGGTGGCTGAATATTCGGTGCATCCCTATAAAGAACATATTCACTTTTAATCACCACATTATCTGTGTAAAGCTGCTTTGAGACAATGTTCATTGTTAAAAGTGCTATACAAATAAACATGAATTGAATTGAACATTCAGGGAAAGGACATTGTGAGAGTGGACTCTTACAAAAACCTAAACAACAAACTGGAGTGGACAGACAACACTGAGGCAATTTACAAGAAAGGGCAGAGCACTCCAGTTTGTTGTTTAGGTGAACACCCAGGTTTTTGTAAGAGTCCACTCTCACAATGTCCTTTCCCTGAATGTTCAATTCAATTCATGTTTATTTGTATAGCACTTTTAACAATGAACATTGTCTCAAAGCAGCTCCACACAGATAATGTGGTGATTAAAGGTGAAGATGTTCTTTATAAGTAAGTTTGTCCCTGATGATCGAGCCGGTGGTGACTGTGGCAAGGAAAAACTCCCCGAGATGGCATAAGGAAGAAACCTTGAGAGGAACCAGTCTCAAGAGAGAACCCATCCTCATCTGGGTTGCACCGAATGTCCATTTGTAGCAGATATACAATGTTGCGGGGTACAGTGATGATGATCAGAAGCGAACAGTATTCCTGAGTCAGTGTAGGAGACTGTTGACATCAACTACAGTCCAATCCATCCTCAAAGCTCCCGTTCTTACTCCGGAATTTCATGGAACCACACAAGGCGTTGATGAGAAACTGTTCCAAGCTGCACAGAGTGGCCTCCAGTCGAAGAGAACACTATCCAGAGGCAGACCTGGACGAAGTGGGAAGATCCACGGAGGGGAGAGGGGCAGGAACAGTGGTCACTGGAGCCTCAGGAGCATGTTTAACTCGACCGAGAGAGAGAGAGAGAGAGAGAGAGAGGGTGACAGGAAGAGAAGGATATGGATTATTAAGTCTCCGTATGAGAGTTAAAGCCACTGTGCAGTTTGGACTCCGGTAAGACTCGCTATGGCAGCATAACTAAAAGGGAGAAGCAGAAGGAAACACAGACATGAGGGATCTCTGGGATAAGAGACGGCCCACCACACCACCATCAACAAACCTGAGTGAACGTGTGAATGTGAGGAGACGACAGCATCCAAATATCCCAGTTCACCAAACACTCCATATCCATGATCCCTCCAGATCTGAGCCTTTACCTAAGAAAAAATCTACTGATCAAAGGCTTGACTGAATAAATATGTTTTCAACCTCGACTTGAACACTGAGACTGTGTCTGAGTCCCGAACACTGATTGGAAGGCTGTTCCATAACTGTGTGGTTTATAAGAGAAACATCTGCCCCCTGCTGGAGTCTTCATTATTTGAGGAACCAACAGATAGCCAGCACCTTTTGATCTAAGTAGGCGTGGAGGATCATACTGGTACAGAAGTTCACTCAGATACTGCGGCGTGAGAGCGTTAAGTGCTTTATACGTCAGTAGTAGTATTTTATAATCAGTGTGAGATGTAATTGGGAGCAGTGTAGATGATTAAAACAGGGCTGATGTGCTCATATTTTCTAGATCTAGTGAGGACTCTTGCTGCTGCATTCTGAACCAACTGAAGCTTATTTCTGCACTTACTCGCACACATGTTCACTGGTGATGAAGTTTGTTTGTGCCTACGGAAATCCACCACCAGTTCTTTCGTTTTCCCCGCATTTATCTGGAGGCAGCTCCGTTGGCATATATATATATATAAAGCTGAAATACCACTGACTGACTCACTCACTCATCACGAAATCTCAAAAACCACTGCATGGATTGCAATGAAATTTGGAACATACCTTCCTCTTGGGTCTTAGGTGCTCACTAAGAAAGGGTTTTGAAAAATTCGCCCTGGATCGCGGCTAACTCGCGAAAAACGCGATTTCTCACGCATTGTAAACTCTTCGAAATAACAGTACGGATCCTAATGAAACTTACTACATTGTTTCTTATTAGATGTTAGATGCACGATAAAAATTATTTTCCAAGTAGTTTGCCCTGTATCGGTACTACAAAGGGGTAGTACGTTATTTGTTGACATTACGTTCTGATCTCTGATCATCCAGTCCTGCTCAGTGCTTACTGCTTATTGCCATATTGCTTAGCGTTCTGCCTTCCGTAGCGAAGCACGGGTACTTTCAGCTAGTTATATATATATATATATATATATATATATATATATATATATATATATGCAATAGGAATAGGGTGCTACATAAAATGGAGGCACCGCTGGGATATTAAAATTAAGTTAGTTACGTTTCAGTAATCATTTTCAGTTTTGTTCCTTGCCAGAGTACTTGAACCATACCCTACCTAGAAGAAAAAAGAATGCAGCAGCTTAGAGAAGAACTAAGGGGTTGTTGTAGGGGGAAGAATTTAGTGAGGAACACTCACTGATGGTTATCATACATGAAGATCTGGAGGTGGCCCAGATTGAAGAAACTATGCAGACTAAAATGCCTTGGCTGCATAAGAGTAAGAGGCCGTATGTTGAATTGAATAGTTTTCTTGCTTTGTGTGAATGTAAAGAGAAGATAAACCCTACAATAGTGCCCTCTGAAGTCATGTTTTCCTTTGGGGCAAATTGTCACATCAAGTGGCGATAAATCTAGTCCTGGGGACTTCGTTTTTTTTTTACCATTCCACCTTTCCAAAGTTCTTCTACTGACACTATTATTCGTGCAATTGGAGACTTGCTGGAAAAGTCGGGCAAGATTTCTAGATGATTTTACTGGCAATGTGCCTTCTGTTCTGTGGATGAGAATGTCTGTGTCTGTAAGAGGTGACTACAGTGATGGGTTTAAGACACATGACTGATCTGCCAATTTGAGATCAATGTATTACATTTTAAAGTACACAAAAGAACAATATATTTACTAATAATTAAACACTAACATTACTGGCCTTAGGAGGGTTACCTTTAATATCAGTGAGTAAGCCTTGCCCACAATTCACACCTCACGTGAGACTGAAACTACCCTTGATTTTATCACCTGAGAGAACTAATAACCACAGACCAACACTCTAGAATCAACTGAATTCAGTAGATGTACAAAAGTCATAGTGTGCTTTAGCTCTATCTTGAATCTACTCTCTTCTGGTAAGGTAGGATTCTAACTTTGTATATCTATTTAACTCAGTTGATTCTAGAGTGTTGGTCTGTGCTTATTACTGGACTGTGTGAATGTGGCTACTGTTTGGACGCTTTTACTTGCTCTCTGTGCTTTGCGCTTTTGCTTTTTCGCTTTTATCTTTTGATTTAACTACCACCAGTTCAGCACAGTGCTCAAACTAAACAATTGGACACTCACACTAAAACAAATTCTTGGAACTATATTGTTATTTGGAATATTCAACAACTTGGGGAATTTGTCATAGCGGTCTACCAGTCTGCTATTGCCTGCAGTTGACATTCCTAAAACAGGACAACACAGCTGCCCACACTCGAACAGAAGAGAAAATGCCTCCTTTTGGATCTCAATCCACCTGCTGCTCAAACTGCCACAGACTTCTACAAAAGATTGCAGTTCTTGAAACAAATTTACTTGTGGTGTTGCTGACCCTGCCAGAACATACAACAGAGCTTCATCGTGGTCCTTCTCAACATCAAGCTGGTTAGTCCTGTGAACCTAATGCGTCATAGTGAGCTCAGAGAAACCTAAAGTAATTGAGGACACAAACCGATGGCATAAACAGGGTGCGAGACCCAAAGGTGCTCAAGACATTAGACTGTCACGAGTGTCACAAATTGCTGCATTAGCATCATCTACCCCAGATATGGGTACAACTCGACTAGCCAATATTGGTATTCCACCACCCCCTGTGCGGCTTGAAAACAGATTTGAAGCACTAATGATTGTGGGTGAAGAATCCCCAAATGTAAATGGACACAGATCACATCAGCCTGTAGCTAACAGAGCTAACAGACGCTCAATAACATACAGGCAGCGGCGCTCCGCTCAGACAGCTGCCGAGCCAAGCACGCTGATAGTGGGTGACTCTATTATCAGATGCATTGGAAGCAAGGCTACCCGTACATACTGCTTTCCTCAGGCAACAGTTTCTGCTGTTTGCAACATTCTGATGAAACATAAGTCTGTCAGTCGGATTGTCATACATGTGGGAAAGAATGATATTCGGAAAGAGCAGTCTGAGCTACTCAAGAGGGATTTCAATTAACTTTTTGAAACACTTGGAAGACTGAAAGTTCAGTCATTCATCAGTGGACCTCTCCCAGCCAGAGGAACAAATGTTTTCTCGGCTACTAAGTTTAAATTCATGGCTGCAAAAAACCTGCACCATGAGAGGACCGAATTACATTGACAATTTCAATATCTTCTGGAGTCAAAGGCAACTTTTTAACACAGATGGCATCCACCCAAACAAACTAGGAGCTAGGTTGCTTAAAGACAACATATTTTTCTTTCTTCATCATTTATCAGCTGAGTGTGCCAGTCCACTCCTAAACAGCCTAAATGACCACAGGATTTCACACCAGCACCTGGATGGACATTCAGATGACAAGGATAAAACTCCGCAGCCACAACAAATACTGTTCACAGACACAGCTCAAGCTGAGCCCTTCCCACAGACCTCGCTACAACTGGAATGCGAATCAACACCCAAGGACATTTCTGTGGATAACAACCAGGAAAGGCAAGATAACACTCCCCAGCCTCCAGGAACACCAGAATCACAGCCGATGTCATCACACTCTCTCTCCCTATCTCCATCACCACTTCTGTGCTTTTCAGAGAAAATGGAGAATATCAATGTTGCCAAACATATCAGCAGACTCTGTTGATGTTCTTCTTGAAAGTTTTAACTTAAGTTAAAGATGCTATTGATAATATAGCTCCAGTAAAGGTCAGGATGATCACTGGCAGACGTAAAGCACCTTGGAGAAACACAACAGCAGTACAGAGCATGAAAAGAACATGCTGAAAAGCTGAACGTATGTGGCGGAAAACAAAACTTGAAGTACATTATAGCATCTATAAGGACAGTCTTCGGGCTTTCAATGTAGAACTAGGCAGAGCTAGACAGACCTTCTTCTCAAACATTATAAACAACAACATAAACAACACCCGCACTCTCTTTGCTACTGTAGAGAGACTAACAAACCACCCAAATCAATTTTCTAGTGAAATGCTCTCTGACAAAAAATGCAATGAGTTTGCAACCTTTTTTCTCTGAGAAGATCAGTAATATCAGAATGGCGATCAATACAGCCTCACATTGTACTGTGGTCAGTCAGATATTATTACAACAACCTCAGAAATTAGTCATTCTCCCAGAATTTGACATAATTGATATAAAAACCTTGGAAGAAACAGTAAAACATCTTAAAGCATCAACTTGCAGCCTTGATACCCTCCCCACACCCTTTCTCAAAAAGGTACTTAACTGTTTAGAAACTGTCTTTTAAAAATAATAAATACCTCTCTGATCACAGGCACTTTTCCAGAGTCGCTAAAAACAGCAGTTGTTAAGCCTCTCCTAAAAAAAAAAGTAACCTAGACAAAACCACACTTAGCAACTACAGACCAATCTCAAA
>JAAIIK010012051.1:0-20390 GCA_014706435.1 Silurus glanis | reverse complement strand
AACTGGGCAGCGACAATCTTTTCTAAAATCTTAGACATAAATGGGAGATTTGAAATTGGTCTGTAATTCGATAGCGTGTTTGGATCCAGATTAGGTTTTTTAATGAGGGGCTTAATAACTGCTAGCTTGAGGGATTTAGGGACATGACCTAACGATAGTTAGGAGTTAATAATATTCAGAATAGGCTCACCAGCTGTATATAACACTTCCTTCAGTAGTTTAGTGGGAATTGGATCTAACTGACATGTTGTTGATTTAGCTTTGATAATAGCATCATACAGCTCTTCCTGTCCTATACATGTAAAACAGTGTAGTTGTGGGGTTGTAGGTAAGATTGTGTCGGGAGATGCTGTCAGAGGTTGAACTGCCACAATTGTTTTTCTAATGTTATCTATTTTTTCAGTGAAGAAATTCATAAAGTCCTCACTACTAAACTGTGATGGAACACATTTTTCAGATCCCTGATTTGTAGTTAATTTAGCTACTGTACTGAAAAGGAACCTGGGATTGTTTTTGTTATTTTCTATGCTCCTCACCTTACCTACATCTTCACCTCTTCATTTTGACTTCCGGTTTGGGAACGCTGTGCGCATCTAGCTGCCGCTCCATGCTGGGTTATTGTTTTGTCTTGTTTTGTTTTGTTTGCCTGCTGTGTTAATTCACGTTTCGGAATTATTGTTTGGATTACTTCCCGATCTGAGGAATTCCCATACGTCTGGATGTTATCTTTTGCCTTTCGGCGTGTTGGAGAGTTTTTTGTGAGTTATCTTTTGCCTTTCGGCGTGCTGGAGAACTCGTTTTGGAGGGGTTTTTTTTTTTTTTTTTTTTTTTTTTTGTGGCAAGAAAGTTTGGTTTCTAGTTTATTGCGAGCCCTCTACCCTCTCGATCCTACATCGATCTGACTAACTATGAGGCCCTGCGAGCTAGTGGCTCTAAACGGGCACTGGCGCCTCGACCCCGCGACGTATGACCATTGCCGCGCATCTGGTATCCTTCGTCGCCCAAGATATATACATCGCTCTTCCAGAAGGAGATACGTCCTTCATCAGTCATCATCGTCTGCGATCCCCTCTATCTGGTCCAGTAGCAGGGCTATGAAACAGTCGGCACGTTCTCATAATCGACATCGCTCCCTTATCAACATTAATATGACTGACTCTGTGATTAAGCATACCCCTACTGACAATGGAACAAATAAACACTGTGCCCTCCTAAATTGTCGATCTATCTCAGACAAAGGCACCTATATGAATGAGCTAATAGTTGACAATAAATATGATATGTTATTTCTCACAGAGATTTGGCAGGTACCAGATGATTTTATCCAGCTGAATCTGCTTACCCCAATTGGATATCGACATATGTCAGAACCACGTACAACTGGTAAAGGGGTGGTCTTGCTGTCATTTTTCGTGCGTCTTTAACTGTCTCTAAACTGGTTTTTTCACAATACCACGACATTTGAGTACATGGTTATGAAGTTTGGTATCAAACATCCCGTTGTACTTATATTAATTTACAGACCACCTAAACAACAAAGTGACTTTTTCTCAGAACTCAGTGAACTACTAACCCAAGCATGTGCTGTGTCGTCCCAAGTTATTCTTCTTGGTGATTTCAACATTCATGTTGATACTGCTTGCTCCACTGCTACTCAGCTAAATGTTGTCTTTGACTGTTTTGACCTCATCCAGCATGTTAATTTTCCAACTCATACTCATGGTCACACGCTTGATCTTGTTTGTACATCTGGTCTGAACAATATCTCTGTTGACAGTTTAGCTACCCCTCTTTCTGACCATAGACTCATCTCCTTTGATTTTACATCTATCTGTCCAGTCAACCACATCAAAAATCTAACCATACGTTATCGTCATTTAAATACTGTTGACACTAGCTCCTTTTGTGATTCTGTTGCCTCCTCTGCTCTTTCTGATGTGCTAAATTTAACCTGCCCATCTATGATCTATGACAAGTATTGCTGTACTGTTGAAAAATTGTTGGATGAGTTTGCCCCAACTAAGATTAGGTCTGTCCCTATGTCCCATTCCTCCCCGTGGTTCAATGCAGAGCTTCAAGGTTTGAAGGTAAAATGTAGACAACATGAACGTCTCTTCAGGAAAACTGGTTCAACTGGCCATTTTCTTATATACGCTGAATGCCTTCAGCAATACAAACTGGCCTTAAATACAGCCCGCTCTTCCCACATCTCCAGCATCATTAACAAAGCAAGCAATAGGCCCAAAATGTTATTTAGCACAATTAATAAACTGACTCAAGCACCAAAGCACAGCCTTAGTGACTCTGAATCCATGGTTATGTGCTGCTCTTTCCTGAACCATTTCCAGGGTAAGCTAGATACTCTGTATGCGACATTTGGTGAGGAACCAACTACCGATGAGCATATGAAATCTCAATCTATTAATTCTATGACAACCCTAGCCTTAACCAATTCCTCTTTAATCACTGAGTTAATACAAAAATCTAACTCCTCATCATGCATTCTTGATCCTGCACCTACTTTCCTGCTAAAAGACTGTACATCGGCGATTTCTGCCCCCATCTCCCACCTTATTAATATGTCATTTATCTCCTCTACTGTACCTGTGTCACTTAAGACTGCTGCTGTTACTCCCATACTCAAAAAGACTAATCTGGACCCAGCAGACTTATCCAACTACCGCCCTATTTCCAACCTGCCATTTGTATCGAAGATCATGGAAAAGGCTGTGGCCTCTCAGCTGCAGTCTTTCCTAGCTGGTAACAACCTCTTTGATATTTTTCAATCTGGCTTCCGCCAGCAGCATAGCACGGAGACCGCGCTAGTAAAGGTTGTTAATGATCTTTTACTCATTGGAGACTCAGGTAGTCTCTCTATACTTCTGTTATTAGACCTCAGCTCTGCCTTTGATACTGTCTGTCATAAGATTTTACTTTCACGATTAGCGGAATTAGGCATATCAGGCTCTGCACTATCCTGGTTTTCCTCTTATCTCACAGGCAGGCAATATCAAATCTCCATACACAATTCCAAATCTCCTACTGTCTTACTTAAACAGGGTGTCCCACAGGGCTCTGTTCTTGGCCCACTACTATTCATTCTGTACATTCAGCCGCTTGGCAACATCATTCGTAGACATGGTTTTAGTTATCATTGTTATGCTGATGATATTCAGTTATATACTGCTTGTCAACCAGATTCTGTTAATGTAAAATCCTCACTCTCCTCTTGTGTTAGCGAGTTAAAACAATGGCTACACTCAAATTTTCTTAGCCTGAATCTGGGTAAAACCGACATTCTGATAACTGGTCCCTCATCTCTAATAAAAAACAACTCTGTGGACTTTAGTCTTGATCTGGATGCTACTACGATTTTCTCCTCAGCTACTGTTAGAAATTTAGGTATCATACTCGACCCCTCACTATCCTTTGATGCCCATATTCGCAGCCTCTCCAAAACATCTTTTTTTCATTTACAACGCATTGTCAAACTGCGACCTTTCATCTGCAGAAATGATGCCGAAACATTAGTGCATGCTCTGATTACGTCCCGTCTCGACTACTGCAATTCACTCTTCTCTGGTCTATCAGCTCACTCAATCTCACGTTTACAGTACATACAAAACTCGGCTGCCAGAATGTTAAACTCCGATAAAAAATCTGCCCACATTACCCCTTATATTATTTGATCTTCACTGGCTGCCAGTCTCATCTCGCATAAAATATAAAATCATACTGCTCACTTATAAGGCACTAAATGCTCTTCCCCCCCCCTATCTTTCCGATCTTCTCTCATCCTATGTTCCTTCACGATCACTCCGGTCTTCAAACTCTGAACTTCTATGTGTTCCTAGATACCGCCTATCCTCTGCGGGTGGCAGATCCTTTTCTGTCATTGCTCCAATACTATGGAACTCCTTACCCATTGCACTCAGAACCATCACCACTTTGACTGAATTTTAATCAAGGCTTAAGACCCACCTTTTCAACCTCCACTATCAATCAATGCATGTGTGTTAGGAGTCCTTAATTTTTCTGAAATGTGGTGTATGTTCATGTACTATGTAGTGTTCTATCTCTTGTCCTGTATGTTTTTGTGTCTGTGCTGTCTCTGCTATTAACTCATGCAGCTGCATGTGATCCTTCATCCTGGGCAAATGTCCGACGAATATGTTTATGTTTATGTATGTTCATCTGTTACCTTGTAAAGCGTCCTTGAGCTTGGGAAAGGCGCTATATAAATTAAACGTATTATTATTATTATTATTATTATTATGAGTTTGCTCAGGTGTTCAGCTCTAGCAGCTTTTAGCGCCTGTCTGTAGCTGAGCATACTGTCTTTATACGCAATTCTAAATACCTCCAATTTAGTTTTCCTCCATTTTCTCTACAGATTACGTGCTGTTCTCTTCAGGGCATGCGTATGACTATTATACCAAGGTGCAGGTGCTTGTTCTCTAACCTTTTTTAATCGGATGGGGGCAACAGTGTCTAATGTGCTAGTGAGGATAAGGTCTATGTTGTTCGCCATTTCATCAAGATTATCAGCAGTTATGGGTTTAGTGTGAAACTGAGATAAATCAGGCAGGTTATTTATGAATCTGTCCTTAGTGGTCGGAACAATAGTCCTACCAAGTCGATAACGTGGTGAAACACGGCTAATCTGCTCTACCGGTAGTGTGTACAGTATGAGGTAATGGTCTGTGATGTCATCACTCTGAGGTAAAATATCTATATCAGTGACGTCTGCTCCGTGGGATATTATTAAGTCTAGTGTGTGGTTAAAGCGATGAGTTGGTCCGGTGACGTTTTGTTTAACCCCAAAAGAGTTTAATAAGTCCACAAATGATAATCCTAGAGCATCGTTTACATCATCTACATGAATATTAAAATCTCCTACAAGCAGCACTTTATCAAAATTGATCAAGAGGTCTGAGAGAAAACAAGCAAACTCTTGAAGAAAATCAGCGTAGGGCCCTGGGGGTCTGTACACGGTGACCAGAGCGAGTTTTCTATGTATGTCTGAAAGTACAATTTTAAGAACGAGCACTTCAAATGATTTAAAACTGAATCCTAATCTCTGACTAACATTAAGAGAGGCACTATAAATGGTTCCTACACCCCCCCACGACCAGTCAGACGGGGCTCATGCTTATAAACATATCCTGACGGTGTAGACTCGTTTAGACCCATATAATCACCTGGTTTAATCCAGGTCTTAGTGAGACAGCGTGCATCGAGATTATTATCTGTGATCATCTCATTTACAATCAATGCTTTGGGTGCAAGTGATCTAATGTTTAAAAGACCAAACTTTAGAACTTTGTTGTGTTTGTTTATCTGGCATTTTTCAGTTTTAACTGTAATAAGATTATTTCTGGATCTTGTGTATTTAATTCTTGGTTTTGCTACACGAGGAATAGATACGGTTTCTATAAACTGGACTGTGTGTGAACTTGTAACTATTTGGTCTGTTGTATGCGTGTTCTCATAGTTGAAGATTTCTTGATGTCTTACCAGTCAGATGGTGTGAAGTATCCTAGAGATGAAATTAATAATGAAATTAAGTCATTCTCATGAATAGGAGTAAAACTTTGTAATTGATGGTCTGTTATAATGACACTGCTGTCTACAGGGTTACTTATAAAATAATTTGGATTTATATTAACCGTCTGGATTTTTTGCCTGATGTTTTCAATTTTATTATTAAAAAAGTTCATGAAATCATTACTACCTATTGATGGTGTGCATGTGAGTGCAGTGCTTTTATTCCCTGTTAATTTTGCTACCGTGCTGAATAGAAATCTAGGATTCTGCTTGTTATTTTCTATGAGGGAGGAGAAATATGCTGATCAGCAGCACTAAGAGATTTTCTATAAATTAGGAGATTCTCCTTCCATGCTATTTGAAATACTGTTAATTTTGTTTGACGCCATTTACGTTCTAATTTTCGAGTGGTCTGTTTTAAGGTGTGTGTATGATCATTATACCACTGTGCAAATTTTTTCTCCCTGATCATTTTGGTCTTAAGGGGAGCTCCATCATCTAGGGTATAACGTAATGTTGATTCTAGGTATTCAGTGGCCCAGTCGAGCTCTGCGGGGTCAGACGGAGATCTAATTAATATTGTAATTTCTGGAAGATTGTTAATAAAACGCGCTGCTGTAGCCTTGCTTTCGGTCTCCTCTGATTCAAAAGGGGAAACAAAAAACAAACAAAAAAAAAAAAAAACACCCAGGATCTAAAACTGGTCCACTCTCTCCATCATCACACTTCTGCAAATATTTTTCTTTTCACACTACAACACTTTAAACTCTGGATTGTCACTTTAACTGTGGACTTGCACAGCACAGTGCACTTTATACCACACCACACACGTTCACTTTATACCACACCACACTGCACACGCATGGGCATAAATTTCATTTAACAGTAGCGGGGGGACAATAAATATAAAATTTCTCATGAGCAATTTTTGAAGGGGGCACAAATAATACAGTCAAATTGTACTTATAAAGACACAGTGTCCCCACAGTGAAAAACTTTGCTTTTATCATTATTATTGTAGCATGGAGACTGCGTCATTATGGTAAGTTTTTCTCAGGTTCAATGACAAAGCAAAACAAGGAATTAAAAAAGGGTTAAAATTTTATTTAAAATTAATTAAGACACTTAAGAACAGAATAAAAATTGATTATACAAAAAAAATACAGTGGGGTCAGTTCGGACGTAGCACAGTGCTCATTTAGTAAATGCACAGATAAACTATATGCTAATTGTGGCCATTAATGTTAAGTTAACATTATACCAAGTCGTCCCAAATAAAACACTGCATGGGAAACGGCTTTGGCGTGTTAGTTGCAGTGCACTATGCTACAAGCTATTGTAAACAAGCTAACGTTCACTAGATAAGTCATATTTTAATCGCTAATAAAGCAGATTTTTGCCGCAACTAATTTATGAATGAGTCTGCATCAACTAGATTAAAGAGAATCGCTTTATTTAAAGTGAATAAAATCCCCTAGTTAATGGAGTTGAACATTAATTGAGCCGCAGACACACACCTGACTCGTGTGTGTAGAGTAGGTGAGATGAACTGGGAACGCAGGCAGTGGGTCAAACCACTGTGAGGAAGAGGAGGGGGGGAACTCAACTGTTTCTAAATGCAGTTTAGTTACATGTCCCCCCCCCCCCCCCCCCGTCCCCCCCAGGATTTACGCCCATGCACACACGTTCACTTTATACCACACTGCACACGGTCACTTTGAGGACAATCACATCAACCACCTTATGTGATTACTGTTTACTGTACATAAGCATACCTTGTATCCATAAGCATACCTTGTATCCATAAGCATACCCTGTATATACACTTTTTTCTATATATATATATATATCTTTATATCTTTATATTATTCACAAATGTTGAGCTCATAAAACTAGGAGCTACTAACCATATAGACTGTATAAGACTGCAGAAAGAACATTTACTTATAATCTTATACTCCAGTGCTCATGTTAGTTCTCACTCTCCAGTGTTCTGTATTGTTGAAAGATTTATGATCAAACTCTTGATGTCACCCAAATGAGGATGGGTTCCCCTTTTGAGTCTGGTTCCTCTCAAGGTTTCTTCCTCATAACATCTAAGGGAGTTTTTCCTTGCCACAGTCATTGCCATTCACCTTGACTGTTGATTTCTGTAAAGCTGCTTTGAGACAATGTCTGTTGTGAAAAGCGCTATACAAATAAACTTGACTTGACTTTATATATTTTATATATGGTTTATTCTCTTTATTTATCTGCCTTCTTTTTTTATTTGTTTTATTTCTTCTCCCCATCCTATTCCCTCATGCCAGACAGCCGTAGAAAGCATTTCACTGCGTGTCATACTCTGTATGTTTGTGTATGTAACAAATAAAATTTGATTTGATTTGATTTGATTTGATTTGATTTGATTTGATTTGATTTGATTCCAGCCTCAGCACAAAACTCAAGGAGGAGGTCCTTGAAAAAGGGGAAGGTCATCTATTAGGGAATAGATAGAGTTCCAATTTCATGTCCTGTAACTCACCCTTTGCCTGTTGTGACACCGACTGGTACAAAGGTTTATCAGAGCTTTACAATAATTTAAAATTTGCTTTTGAACAGGAAAAGATATGGTGCATAAAATGGGAATGGAGATTCTGTTTTTTTAAACCAATGTTTCATTGTCTTTTCCTTCTGTCCTCATGCGCTCAACTGAGCCACGATTTCTGTGGCTGCCGAACTGAGCCAAGATTTCTTCCATGATAGTACAGAAGTCTTCAATTAAATTCATTTCATGTTTATTTGTATTGCACTTTTAACAATGAACATTGTCTCAAAGCAGCTTTACACAGATAAAGTGGTGATAAAAATGAATAAGTTCTTTATAAGTGTAAGTTTGTCCCTAATGAACAAGCCGGTGGCGACTGTGGTGAAGGAAAAACTCACTGAGATAGCATAAGGAAGAAACCTTGAGAGGAACCAGACTCAAGAGCGAACCTCATCCTCATCTGGGTGCCACTGAATGTCCATTTATTGCAGATAAACGATGTTGCGGGGTACAGTGATAGTGATCAGAGCAAACTGTAGTCCTGAGTCAGTTTAGCAGTCTGTTGACATTAACTACAGTCCAAATCCATCCTCAAAGCTGCTGTTCTTAATCTGGAATTTCATGAAACCACCCAAGGCGTTGAATAGAAACCGTCCCCAGCTGCACAGAGTGGCCTCCAATCGAAGAGGACACTACCAAGAGGCAGGCCTGGACGAAGTGGGAAGATCCACGAAGGAAGGGGGCAGGAACAGTGGTCACTGGAACCTCAGGAGCATGTTTAACTCGACCGAGAGAGAGAAAGAGAAGAGGGGTGACAGAAAGAGAAGGATATGGATTATTAAGTCTCCTTATTGTTGTATGAAAGTTAATGTCGCTGTGCAGTTTGGACTCTGGTAAGATTCACTCTGGCAGCAGAACTAAAAGGGAGAAGCAGAAGGAAACACAGACATGAGGATCTCTGGGATAAGAGACGTCACCACACCACCGTCAACAAACCTGAGTGAACGTGTGAATGTGAGGAGACGACAGCATCCAAATATCCCAGTTCACCAACACTCGATATCCATGATCCCTCCAGATCTGCTCCTTTACCTAAGAAAAATCTACTGATAAAAGACTTGACTAAATAAATAGGTTTTCAACCTCGACTTTTCAACACTGAGACTGTGTCTGAGTCCCGAACACTGATTGGAAGGTTGTTCCATAACTGTGGGGTTTATAAGAGAAAGATCTTCCCCCTGCTGTTGTCTTTATTATTTGAGGTACCAACAAATAGCCTGCACCTTTTGATCTAAGTAGGCATGGAGGATCATATTGGTACAGAAGTTCACTCAGATACTGTGGTGCGAGAGCGTTAAGTGCTTTATACGTCAGTAGTAGTATTTTATAATCAGTGTGAGATGTAATTGGGAGCAGTGTAGATGATTAAAACAGGGGTGACATGCTCATATTTTCTAGATCTAGTAAGGACTCTTGCTGCTGCATTCTGAACTAACTAAAGCTTATTTATGCACTTTGCACATGCTTTGCATGCTCCGCTGCTCTCTGTTTTACTGAAACTTGGCTTAGTCACTCAATCCCGGACAGCGGATTACTTCTCTCGGGCTTCCACTTACACCGAGCGGATCGCGTAACTGACCTATTGGGCAAAACGAAAGGCGGCCGAATCTGCTTTTACATTAACGAACGTTGGTGTACAGATGTCACAGTGCTGGATAAATACTGCAGCCCAAACTTGGAATCGCTGGTAATAAACTGTAAACCGTTTTACTCACCGCGGGAATTTTCCTCATTCATTCTGACCGGAGTTTACATCCCACCGCAGGCCAACGTGAGTGATGCACTGCAAAACCTGGCTAACCAAATATCTGGCTTGGAGCAAAAACATCCAGAATCTCTTTTTATTATCCTTGGAGACTTTAACAGAGCAAAACTAACACTTGAACTTCCAAAATACAGGCAACATATTAACTGTCCGACAAGAGAGAAAAACACACTGGATCATTGCTACACCATTCTTAAGGACGCATATCGCTCTGTACCCCGGGCAGCTTTAGAGAACTCAGATCACTGCTTGGTTCATCTTATTCCAACATACAGGCAGAAACTAAAATCTGCTAATCCTGTAGTCAAAACAGTGAAGAGATGGACCAGTGAGGCAAAGCAGGAACTACAAGACTGCTTTGACTGCACTGATTGGAGTGTCTTTGAGGCTGGAACTGACAGCCTGGATGAGCTGACTGACACTGTGACATCCTACATCAGTTTTTGTGAAGACATGTGTGTGCCAACCAAAACCTTCTGCAAGTTTAGTAACAACAAGCCATGGTTCACAGCCAAACTGAAAAAACTTCGACATGCCAAGGAAGATGCCTACAGAGGGGAGGACAAAGCATTGTACAAGCAGGCCAGGAACCAACTGACAAAAGAAATCAGAATAGCCAAGAGAAGCTACTCTGAAAAGCTGAAAAGCAGGTTTTCAGCTAACGACCCTGCATCAGTGTGGAAAGGCCTGCAAAATATCACAAACTACAGGAGACCACCCCTCCCCACTGAAGCAAACAAAAACCTGGCTGACAACCTCAACATCTTATACTGCAGGTTTGAGAACAATATCTTCACACCTCTCATCCAACCCAGCCCAATGTCTGCCCCATCACACTTCTGGGAACCCCTCTTACAACTCCTCCCAGCACTCAAGTTGCGCTCACGATTTGTGAAAAGGATGTGTATCGGCTCTTTCAGAGACAGAAGACAAGGAAAGCTCCCGGCCCAGATGGTGTCTCCCCCCTCCTGTCTCAAAGCATGTGCACAGCTCCCATCTTCACCTATATTTTCAACAGATCACTGGAGCTGTGTGAGGTTCCCTCCTGCTTTAAACTCTCCACAATCATCCCGGTCCCCAGAAACCCTCCATTACTGGACTGAATGACTACAGGCCTGTTGCTCTAACATCTGTCGTCATGAAGACCTTTGAAAAGCTGGTATTGGCCCATCTAAAGAAGGTGACAGAACAGCTGCTGGATCCCCTACAGTTTGCATACCGAGCAAACAGATCGGTGGATGACGCAGTCAACATGGGCCTAAACTACATTCTGCAACACCTTTACTGCCCAGGAACATATGCCCGGATTCTGTTTGTTGACTTTAGTTCGGCTTTCAATACAATAATTCCAGGAATTCTCCACTCCAAACTCCTAAACCTCACTATACCCCCTGCCATCTGTCAATGGATCACCAGCTTCCTGACAGGCAGGAAACAACAGGTGAGACTGGGAGGTGTTACCTCCGGTATTCGGACAGTCAGCACTGGTGCTCCTCAGGGATGTGTCCTTTCCTCACTGCTATTCTCCCTTTATACGAATGACTGCACATCAAGTGACCCAACTGTCAAACTCCTGAAATTTGCAGATGACACCATGCTCATCGGACTCATCCAAGATGGCGACGAGTCTGCATATGAGCAGGAGGTGGAGCAGCTGGTGCTATGGTGCAGTCAGAACAACCTTGAGCTAAACACACTCAAAACTGTGGAGATGATAGTGGACTTTAGGAAGCACCCTTCAACACTACTCCCCCTCACAATATCCAACATCCCTGTGTCATCTGTGGAGAACTACAAGTTTCTGGGCACTACCATTTCCCAAGACCTGAAATGGGAATGCAACATAAACTCGATTCTAAAAAAGGCCCAGCAGAGGATGTACTTTCTACGCCAATTAAGGAAGTACAGTCTGCCACAGATGCTGTTGATACAGTTCTACACTGCAGTCATTGAATCTGTCCTGTGCTCATCAATCACCATCTGGTTTGGAGCAGCAACAAGACAGGACAGAAACAGACTGCAGAAAACAGTTAAAACAGCAGAAAAAAATCATTGGTGCCCCCCTGCCCACTCTCCAGGACTTGTACCATACAAGAACCAGAAACCAGGCAGAAAAAATCATTAAAGAACCTTCACACCCTGGACACAACATCTTTTAGCTCCTCCCTTCTGGCAGGTGCTACAGAACTTTGTTCACTAAAACAGTTTCTGTTCCTGTGTTCTGTTCAGTTTTCAGCTGGAACCAAATTCCTTGTCTGTGTCAACACACTTGGCCAATAAACCTGATTCTGATTCTGATTCTGATTTACTTGAACACCCAGACAGTAAAGCGTTACAGTAGCCTAATCTAGATGTAACAAAAGCATGAACGTCACAAGGTTACATATGTAACCCTAGTTCCCTGAGGCAACAAGACACTTTGGGAATGC
This sequence comes from Silurus glanis, assembly GCA_014706435.1. NCBI lineage: Eukaryota > Metazoa > Chordata > Actinopteri > Siluriformes > Siluridae > Silurus > Silurus glanis. The sequence goes on along the minus strand of JAAIIK010012051.1, from coordinate 8,062 downwards.
CTCACGTTGTTCATGCCCTGAATCATATGTAAAATGACTTTGCATAAACCAGGAAGCTACAAAATGGGTGCGCGATGGTAGCAAAATAAGCTTCTGAAAAAGGAGAAGGTAAGCACTGCATGGATGCAGGGAGTAGCCTGTTGATGCTGTGTTACATACGTAACCTAGTGACGTTCCCTTTCAGGAACTCGAGCTGCATCGAAAACTTTTTGAGAATGAGGGGACCACTCCCTATACTGACCAGTCCCTGCCGAGTGTGTCTAGCATAACCGGCATGCAGAGGAGCCCGGTGTGGCTCTGATGTCGAGGTCGTAGAACCTGACAAAGGTCAGCGGGGTGGACCAGCCCGCAGCGTTACAATGTCCTGGAGAGCAACTCCAACGGACCAGGCCGTAGAGGCCGCCATACCCCAGGTGGAATTAGCCTTGACTCCGAAGGGAGTGGGGAAGACCAGATGACTCATAACACGAAGAAATGGCATCCACAATCCATCTGCTTAGCGTCTGCTTATTAGCCGGAAAACCTTTCCTATGAGGGCCATAGCAGACAAACATCTGCTCCAACTCCCTCCACAAACTCGTCCTGTGGAGATATGTGTCTGGTGCTTGCGATTTTGCTTTTCCTGGTTGGGGGCTAGAAAAGGAGGAGGGCAAAATGCCTGTAAAATGACAGGTCGTGAGGGAGCCGCAGGCACCTTAGGCTCATAACCTGATTTAGGGTAGAGAAAAGCGCTGGCCATGCCAGGAGCAAATTCCAGGAGAGATGGGGCCATGGAAAGAGCCTGTAGGTTCCCGACCCTCCCAAGGGAGGAAATTGCCAGAAGAAAGGCGGTCTTAACCGACAGATACCTAAAGGGTCACCTCGGCCAAGGGCTCAAAGAGGGCCTCGGATAGAGCCGCCAGCACATAGGCCAAGTCCCACACAGGCACTCTGGGTCGTATCCAAGGTCTCAGCCTTTGGGTGCCGTGTAGGAAACGTGTCATGAGGGGTTGTTTTCCCAGCGACTGCCCCGCTGGCGGGGTACAATAAGCCACGATAACGGACACGAAAACTTTTAGGGTTGACGGAGCCAATCCTGTGGCAAACTGTTCCTGCAAGAACTCCAGAACTGAACCAAACGGGCAGTTGACTGGGTCCAACTGGTGGTGCTCACACCACGTGGTGAACAGATGCCATTTAGCGGCATCCAACCTCCTCCTGGAGGGAGCTCTGGAATGGAGGATGGTTTCTATTACCTCAGTAGAGAGACCAGCTGCTAGAAACTGCACCCCCTAAGGGGCCACATCCACAGCTTCCATAACTCATAAACTGCTCTCAACGAGAGAAGTTTCCCCTGGGACCATAGGAGGATCTACCATGCCAGCCTGTACAGGGGCGAGACCGGAGACCCCCCTGGTGGTTGATGAATGAGACCACCGACGTGTTGTCCGTACGGACCAACACGTGGCGACCTCTTAGGTCTCGGAGGAAGTGTTCCAGTGCCAAGAACACGGCCATAATCTCCAGGCAGTTTATGTGCCATGAGAGATGTGGCATGTCCCACCGACCTTGGGCAGGACGGCCAATCATGACCACTCCCCACCCCATGAGGGATGCATCTGTCATTAGCGTTACGAGATGACAAGGAGCTCCCAGGACGGGGCCTTTAGAAAGGAAAGTAGGTTCTTTCCATACTGCTAAGGCTCAATGGGCTTGCCGCAAGACCTTGATAGTACGAAACGGATTGCCCTTTCGGAGAACCCTCTGTCTCTGGGCAACCACTGGAGGGGTCTCAAATGGAGGAGGCCAAGTGGGATCACACTGGACGCTGCCGCGATAAGACCGAGCAGCCTCTGGAACTGCTTCACAGTAAGTGACTGGCCTGCTTTTACTCTCTTGACTGCAGCGAGGATGACTTCCTTCGGGCAGGAGACAATTGTGCCTGCAACACGGTCGAGTCCCATACTACACCCGAGAAAGTTCTCTGTTCTGAAGGAAGCACACTTTTCTTTGCGTTTAGTCTTAACCCCAATTCCATGTGCACTTGGTGAAGGTGCGGGTGGGAGTGCTAGGCCAAATGGGAGGGCCCGATATTGGTAAGCTTCACCCCCGAAAGCAAACCTCAGGAACCTCCTGTGAGTAGCAAGGATGGCTATGTGGATATAGGCGTCCCTTAGATCTATTGCGACAAACCCGTCCTCGGACTTGATCTGAGACACTATCTCCCTGAGAGTAAGCATCCTGAACCTGAGCCTCACGAGTTAGCGGTTCAAGGAGTGCAGATCTAGGATTGGCCGCATTATGCCCTCCTTCTTCGGAACAACAAAATACTGGCTGTAGTAGCCTGACTCTCTGACTGAGGGAGGAACCACCTCGATGGCAAAATTCCTGCTGCTTTGGAACGGTCAGAGACCAGCTACTCGATTTAGTTTTTTTTTATACATAACTCAGGTCTCCTGAGAGGCGGCGGGTCTCCTCCAGTCGCAGCCATTTTTTGGGCGGAAATAGGGGGAGACACCCGTGGGAGGGAGGCTGCACTCTGAGGCACATCTTTTGGGAGTGGTAACAGCCTGGCCTCTCCATCTGCCTGGAAGTCTCGAGGCTGGCTTCTGACCTTCTCAGAACAGCTGGGGAGATCCCCTGCAGTGGTGAATGCTTCCTGAGCAGGCCCAGGTCCCCGCCATCCCCAGTGGGGATGGAAGGAGTCAGCTAATAGTCTGGCTTCCTGGTGGAAATAGGGCGCTCTGATTGTCAGGGCCTCTGCACCACTGCCCGTTTGTTTGAGGAGAGGACCACCCTCAGGTTGGCCGACCCCTTCAATTTGGGCTTAGACCCCTTGGGCCCCCCCAGCAGGGTCTCGGTGGCAATGCTCTGCTTTCGAGCTTTGCGCTGCCCGGGCTGGGGCTGCACCCGCCGAGCAGCCCCGTGAGAGTGGCGGGGAAGTACCACTGAAATGCTGCCGTGGTCTCCTGAACCTGTCGGCAATCGCCCTTACCTACAGCGTCGCCTGAACAGGCCAGGAGGGCCCGCGCCGTACCTTGGTGGCCCTGAGGGTTAGGTCGCAGTGCGACGTAACTACTAAATTGTCAGCCCCAGAGCTGAATCCCCCATCCATCTCTCATAGCAGGTCAGCCTGGTATGCCTGCAACACACTCATCATGTGGGGGCAACCCCCGGCCTGACCTGCCGCCGCGCAAGCCCTACCTACTAGAGCCGAAGTGGGTTTTTTAGGTGATACCAGAGCCTTCAGCGATGCATCACCTGGGGAGAGATAGCCAGCTAGCGTCTCTTCAACCCTGGGCATCTCCCCATAGCCACACTCCCTGAACCCTACCATATTCGCGTATATTCAATTCAATTTTATTTGTATAGCACTTTTGACAATGAACATTGTCTCAAAGCAGCTTTACACAGATAATGCGGTGATTAAAAATGAACATGTTCTTTATAAGTAAGTTTGTCCCTGATGAGCAAACCGGTGGCGACTGTGGCAAGGAAAATCTCTCCGAGATGGCATAAGGAAGAAACCTTGAGAGGAACCAGACTCAAGAGGGAACCCATCCTCATCTGGGTTACACCGAATGTCCATTTGTAGCAGGTATACAATGTTGCGGGGTACAGTGATGATGATCAGAAGCGAACTGTATTCCTGAGTCAGTGTAGGAGACTGTTGACATCAACTACAGTCAAATCCATCCTCAAAGCGCCCATTCTACTCCGGGATTTCATGGAACCACCCAAGGCGTTGATGAGAAACCGTCCCCAGATGCACAGAGTGGTCTCCAGTCGAAATTTAATTTAATTTAATTGAATTGAATATTCGCGTATAGAGGCAAACGTAAGGGCCGCATATGGGGTCTCCCAGGACCTAGACAACTCAGTGTGTAGGTCGGGAAAGAAAGGTAGGCCTCAAGGCGGAGGCTTTGGCGCCGCTTCACCTTGGCGAGAGCGGGACCTGAGCCATGAGGGAGTGCATAGTCACATGGCTATAAATGCTGCTTGCATTTAAAGCTAATGGCTGCACAGATTCACACACAAAGTGCTTACCTGAACAAAAAGAAGCTATAATGCTACCATCGCTCACCCATTTTGTAGCTTTCTGATTTATGTGACGTCGCCCGCCAATGACATCACGACGTGCCTATTGGCCGGATTTTACATGTGATTCAGAGCGTGAACAATGCGAGGTGTTTCCAAAGCGTTTTTGACGCAGCTCGAGAAAGAATCCTTTCCTGGTAATATTATTCATGTGAGCCTCAAAGGAAAGACTCGGGTCAAAAACCACACCAAGGCTTTTGACTGCTCTACACACTGAGACAGAAACACCATCCAGAGATGCTACATAATCTGAAAGTGTACTTCTAGCTGCATGTGGTCCTAGTAAAAGTACTTCCGTCTTATCTGAGTTGAGCAGAAGAAAGTTATCAAGCATCCACTGTCTAATGTCCTTTACACAAGCCTTAACGTTTTTAAGCTGATCTCTCTTATCTGGCTTTGCTGAAATATACAGCTGTGTATCATTAGCATAGCAATAGAAGCAAATACCATGTTTATGTATAATTTCACCTAGAGGCAGCAGATATAAAGAGAAAAGCAGTGGGCCTAAGACAGATCCTTGCGGAACACCAAACTTTACCTCAGGGAGTGTGGAGGACTCACAATTTATATCAACAAAAATGATAGCAATCAGTCAAATGAGACCTGAGCCAGGAGAGAGCTGTTCCCTTTATTCCAACAACGTTCTCAAGTCCAGTAAGCAGAAGATGATGATCAATGGTGTCAAAAGCTGCACTGAGGTTGATAAAAAGTAAAGAGACAAAACCCTGATCAGAGGCCAATAACAGTCATTTACCACCTGGTATCTGAGGGAGGGAAAGAAAAGATGAGTTGAGTGTCATCTGCATAGTAGTGGTAAGAAAACTCATGTGAGGATATGACTTCACCAATGGAGTGGGTATAGAGGGAGAAAAGGAGGGGACCAAGTACTGAGCCTTGTGGGACACCAGTGGTGAGTCTGTACGGGGCAGATGTGGATCCCCACCATGTTACCTGGTATGAGCGACCTTCCAGGTAGGAAGCAAACCATTCCCATGCTGTTCTGTGGATAAGTCCTCACTTCTAAAGTCCTCACTTTATGGACTTTATGAATTTCTTCACTGAAAAAATAGATAACATTAGAAAAACAATTGTGGCGGTCCAACCTCTGACAGCATCTCCTGACATTATCTCGCCTACAACTCCACAACTCCACTGTTTTACATGTATAGGACATTAAGAGCTGTATAATGTTATTACCAAAGCTAAATCAACAACATGTCAGTTAGATCCCATTCCAACTCATGTATTGAAGGAAGTGTTACATACAGCTGGTGAGTCTCTTCTCAATATTATTAACTCCTCACTATCATTAGGTCACGTCCCTAAATCCCTCAAGTAAGCAGTTATTAAGCCCCTCATTAAAAAACCTAATTTGGATCCAAACACGCTATCAAATTACAGACCAATATCAAATATCCCATTTATGTCTAAGATTTTTGAATTTTAGAAAAGATTGTCGCTGCCCAGTTATGTTCCCACTTGCAAGAGAACAATATCTTTGAAGAGTTTCAGTCAGGTTTTAGGCCCCATCATAGCACAGAAACTGCCCTAGTTAAAATCACTAATGACCTGTTTTTAGCTTCAGACCAAGGCTTCATCTCTCTGTTAGTTTTACTAGAGCTTAGTGCTGCGTTCGACACTATAGATCATGATCTTCTCCTAGATCGCTTACAGAATTACATCGGCATTCAGGGACAGGCATTAAGCTGGTTTAAATCCTACCTGTCCGATCGTTACCATTTCGTAGATTTAAATGGAGAGCTATCCAGGCTAATGCTAGTAAATTATGGCGTGCCACAAGGTTCAGTTCTAGGACCCCTGCTTTTCACAATATACATGCTTCCCTTAGGAAATATTATTAGAAGGCATGGAATTAGCTTTCATTGTTATGCTGATGATACCCAGCTATATATCTCATCAAAACCAGGCGATACAGCTCAATTAACTCGGAAAGCTGAGTGTGTTAAAGAAATAAGAGATTGGATGACCCATAACTTTCTACTATTTAATTCTGATAAGACGGAGATTTTGCTCATCGGCCCAAAAACCAGTATACAGAAGCTCCAGCATCTCAACCTGCATTTAGACGGATGTTCTGTAACCACTAGTTCAACAGTAAAAGACCTGGGAGTTATTTTAGACAGCAACTTTTCTTTTAAAAATCATATCAACCAAGTTACAAAAACAGCTAGTCAAGTCAAGTTTATTTCTATAGCGCTTTTCACAACAGACATTGTCTCAAAGCAGCTTTACAGAAATCAACAGTGAAGGTGAACGGTGTGCATTTATCCCTGATGAGCAAGCCGTGGCGACTGTGGCAAGGAAAAACTCCCTTAGATGTAATGAGGAAGAAACCTTGAGAGGAACCAGACTTAAAAGGGGAACCCATCCTCATTTGGGTGACATCAAGAGTTTGATCATAAATCTTTCAACAATACAGAACACTGGAGAGTGAGAACTAACATGAGCACTGGAGTATAAGATTATAAGTAATGTTCTTTCTACAGTCTTATACCGTCTATATGGTTAGTAGCTCCTAGTTTTATGAGCTCAACATTTGTGATCATCACAGATCCAGCATCAGCATCTCCATGCCAGAGCCTTTAAACACTCCAGGAGGTCCAATGTCAAAACCACACATGTAGTAGGATCCAATTGGCACTGGTACGTCTCTAGATGGTTCGGTATGTTTGTGAGTTCGGCATCTACTTCTTCAAAGGTCTATAATCTTCATGAGGTGGGACGTGACTGGAGCTGGCCAAACCTCATCATGCCTCGGGATGGGGAGAGAAAGAGAAGCAGTGGAGAGGAATTAGCGTAGCTGCTGTTCATGATATTAACAGCACAAGTTGATAATGTGCATGTGATCAGATCAGATGTTCTGGAGCACAAGGTTATGATGTGAGACGTATGTTATGTGTAGGCTTTGCTAAAAAAGGAAGACTATTCCAGAGTTTAGGAGCTAAATGTGAAAATGCTCTACCGCCTTTAGTGGACTTTGCTATTCTAGGAACTACTAGAAGCCCAGCGTTTTGAGATCTCAGGGAGCGTGACGGATTGTAGCGTGTTAAAAGACTGGAGAGATACATGGGAGCCAAACCATCTAGTGCTTTATAAGTAAGAAGCAGTAGTTTGTAGTCTATTCGAAACTTAACAGGAAGCCAGTGTAGGGACGATAAGATTGGGGTTATGTGATCATATTTTCTTGACCTTGTAAGAACTCTTGCTGCTGCATTCTGAACTAACTGAAGCTTGTTTATTAATGATGCAGGACATCCACCTAGTAATGCATTATAATAGTCTATTCTGGAGGTCATGAACGCATGGACGCATTGATTATAAAAAACTACTACTGACGTATAAAGCACTTAACGGTCTCGCACCGCAGTATCTGAGTGAACTTCTGTACCAGTATGATCCTCCACGCCTACTTACATCAAAAGGTGCTGGCTATCTGTTGGTTCCTCAAATAATGAAGACTACAGCAGGGGGCAGATCTTTCTCTTATAAACCCCACAGTTATGGAACAGCCTTCCTATCAGTGTTCGGGACTCAGACACAGTCTCAGTGTTCAAGTCGAGGTTGAAAATGTATTTATTCAGTCAAGCCTTTAATCAGTAGATTTTTTCTCAGGTAAAGGCTCAGATCTGGAGGGATCATGGATATAGAGTGTTTGGTGAACTGGGATATTTGTATGCTGTCGTCCCCCCACACTCACACGTTCACTCAGGTTTGTTGATGGTGGTGTGGTGGGCCGTCTCTTATCCCAGAGATCCCTCATGTCTGTGTTGCCTTCTGGTTCTCCCTTTTAGTTATGCTGCCATAGCGAGTCTTGCCGGAGTCCAAACTGCACAGTGACTTTAACTCTCATACAACAATAGGTACACTTAATAATCCATATCCTTCTCTTCCTGTCACCCTCTTCTCTCTCTCTCTAAAACTGAAGCTTATTTATGCACTTACTCGCACACCCAGACAGTAAAGC
>JAAIIK010012047.1:0-11544 GCA_014706435.1 Silurus glanis | reverse complement strand
GGAAGATCAATCAGCATCAACTCAAATCATACACTACATACATACATCTTCTTCTTCTTCTTCTTCTTTCGGCTGCTCCCATTAGGGGTCGCCACAGCGGATCATCCATCTCCATACCACCCTGTCCTCTACATCTGCCTCTTTTACACAAACTACCTGCATGTCTTCCCTTACCACATCCATAAACCTCCTCCTTGGCCTTCCTCTTTTCCTCCTTCCTGGTGGCTCCATCCTCAGCATTCTTCTACCAATATAATTCATGTCCCTCCTCTGCACATGTCCAAACCATCTCAATCTCGCCTCCCTCACCTTGTCACCAAAACATCCTCATTTCTAATCTTGTCCAGCCTCGTCACTCCCAACGCAAACCTTAACATCTTAACAAACTTTCCCTTTCATTCTTGCAGATACCCTACTATCACAAATCACTCCTGTCACTCTTCTCCACCCACTCCACCCTGCCTACACTCTTTTCTTCACTTCCCTAACACACTCTCCATTACTTTGCACTGTTGACCCCAGGTACCTGAACTCCTCCACCTTCTCCACCTCTTCTCCCTGCAACCGCACCCCTCCGCTGCCCTCCCTCTCATTCACACACATGTACTCTGTCTTACTCCTACTGACTTTCATTCCCCTTCTCTCCAGTGCATACCTCCACCTCTCGAGGCTCTTCTCCACCTGCTCCCTACTCTCACCACAAATCACAATATCATCCGCAAACATCATAGTCCAGGGAGACTCCTGTCTGACCTCGTCCGTCAACCTGTCTATCACGACTGCAAACAGGAAAGGGCTCAGGGCCGATCCTAGATGCAGTCCGATCTTCACCTTGAACCAGTCTGTCGTTCCTACTGCACACTTCACTGCTGTCACACTGTCCTCATACATGTCCTGCACCACCTCACATACTTCTCTGACACACCTGACTTCCTCCTACAATACCACAACTCCTCTTTTGGCACTCTGTCGTACGCTTTCTCTAAATCCACAAATACGCAATGCAATTCCTTCTGTCCTTCTCTATACTTCTCCATCAACATTTTCAAAGCAAATAAGGCATCTGTGGTGCTCTTCCTCGGCATGAAACCATACTGCTGCTCACAGATGGTCACCTCTTCTCTCAGCCTGGCTTCCACTACTCTTTCCCATAACTTCATGGTGTGACTGATCAACTTAATTCCCCTGTAGTTACTGCAGGTTTGCACATCTCCCTTATGCTTAAAGATCGGTACCAGCACACTCCTTCTCCATTCCTCAGGCATTTTCTCACCTTCCAAAATCTTGTTAAACAATCTGGTTAAAAACTCCACTGCCATCTCTCCTAAACATCTCCATGCTTCTACCGGTATGTCATCTGGTCCAACCGACTTTCCACTCTTCATCCTCTTAATCGCTGCTCTCACTTCCTTCTTACTAATCCTATCCACTTCCTTCTTCACCAACTCCACACCACCCAACCATCTCTCTCTCTCATTTTCCTCATCCATTAGCTGCTCAAAATACTTCCACCACCTTCTCAACACACTCTCCTCACTAGTCAACACATGTCCATCTCCATCCTTTACTGCTCTAACTTGCAGCACATCCTTCCCAGCTCTGTCTCTCTGCCTGGCCAATCGGTACAAATCCTTTTCTGTGTCCAACCTCTCATACAGCTCCTCATATGCCTTTTCCTTGGCTTTCGCCTCATCCCTCTTTACCTGCTGCCGCATCTCCTTGTACTCCTGCCTACTTTTCTCATCACCCTGACGATCCCACTTCTGTTTTGCCAACCTATTTCCCCTTATGCTCTCCTGCACTTACTCATTCCACCACCATGTCTCTTTGTCTTCCTTTCTATTTCCAGATGTCACACCAAGTACTTTTCTAGCTGCCTCCCTCTTCACTCCTGCAGTAGTTCCCCAATCATCCAGCACCTCTTCACCACCACAGCGCCCCTGTCTGACCTCTTCCCTGAACCTCACACTACACTCTTCCTCCTTCAGTTTCCACCATCTTATTCCTCTCTCAGTCCTCACTCTCCTCCTCTTCTTCTTTACCTCCAAAACCATCCTACAGACCACCATCCGATGCTGTCTAGCTACACTGTCCCCTGCCAACACCTTACAGTCTCCAATCTCCTTCAGGTTGCATCTTCTACATAGAACATAGTCCACCTGTGTGCACCCTTCTCCACTCTTATACGTCACCCTATGATCCTCCTTCTTCTTAAAATACATATTCACCACTGCCATTTCCATTCTTTTAGCAAAATCTACCACCATCTGCCCTTCTACATTCCTCTCCTTAAAACCATACCTACCCATCACCTCCTCATCACCTCTGTTCCCTTCACCTACATGACCATTAAAGTCTGCCCCAATCATCAATCGTTCATTCCTAGTTACACCATCTACCAATTCATCTAATTCACTCCAGAATCTTTCCTTCTCCTCCATCTCACAACCCACTTGTGGAGCATAGGCACTGATGACATTTATCATCATCCCTTCAACTTCCAGCTTCACGTTCATCACCCTATCAGAAACTCTCTTCACCTCCACTACACTCTTACTGTACTCTTCCTTCAGAATCACCCCTACACCATTTCTCTTTCCATCCACACCATGATAGAACAGGGTAAACCCACCTTCAATGTTCCTGGCTTTACTCCCTTTCCACTTGATCTCCTGAACACACAACATATCTACCTTTCTCCTCTCCATCATATCAGCTAACTCTCTCCCTTTACCAGTCATAGTACCAACATTTAAAGTACCAACCCGAACCTCCACTCTCCTACACTTCTCCTTTCCCTGCTGTCTCTGTAGATGTCTTCCTCCTCTCCTTTTCCTCCTTCGGCCAACAGTAGCCCAATTTCCACCGGTACCCTCTTGGCTAACGATACCTGTGGCGGTCGTTGGTAACCCGGGCCTCGACCGATCCGGTATGAAATTCTTATTTGTGATCTGCATATTCGATTTGGCACATGTTTTACGCTGGATGACCTTCCTAACGCAACCCTCCCCATTTAATTCAATTCAATTCATTTTTATTTGTATAGCGCTTTTAACAATGAACATTGTCTCAAAGCAGCTTTACACAGATAATGTGGTGATTAAAAATTAATATGTTCTTTATGAGTAAGTTTGTCCCTGATGAGCAAGCCGGTAGCGACTATGGCAAGGAAAAACTCCCCGAGATGGCATAAGGAAGAAACCTTGAGAGGAACCAGACTCAAGAGGGAACCCATCCTCATCTGGGTTACACCGAATGTCCATTTGTAGCAGATATACAATGTTGCGGGGTACAGTGATGATGATCAGAAGCGAACTGTATTCCTGAGTCAGTGTAGGAGACTGTTGACATCAACTACAGTCCAATCCATCCTCAAAGCGCCCGTTCTTACTCCGGAATTTCACGGAACCACCCAAGGCGTTGATGAGAAACCGTCCCCAGCTGCAAAGAGTGGCCTCCAGTCGAAGAGAACACTATCCAGAGGCAGGCCTGGACGAAGTGGGGAGACATATCCCCAATTTTTTATCCTCACATATTTATCCGGGCTTGGGACCGGCACTAAGAGTGCACTGGCTTGTGCCTCCCTAATGGCTGGGTTACACTACATACATACATACACAACTCAAATCATACACACTTGCAGTAGTTTGGAAGCATAGAGGGAGACACATTCCATTTAAAATACAATCTTCAACATGATAATGGATTTCCCTATTTACATTTATATTTTACATTAGCATATCTGCAAAGTTTGAAGCAAAAGCTAAATTACATTTATATCATTTACATTTGCCATTTCCAACAGTAGTTTTAATATGTACATTTCATACACATTTTAACGCTTTATAAGTTGGAAAATTACAATGTGGTATAAAAATAAATCAAAACAAAATAAAATTAAGCAAAAATAAAAATAATAATAAAAAATAGATAAAAAATAGCAAAGAATAATTTGACCTCATACTGTCACGGTTGCAGAGTGACTGAAGCAAAACCCCGGTTAGTGAAGAAACAGGTTTTAATGAAGTGTCGATGCAACGGGTAGATAAACAGGAGTGCCGGATAAACGGCAGAATAAGTCTTCGGGGAGGAAGAACAGAGCGGTCTCTGAGGAACAGAGATCGCAAGCGGTATCCTAAGGAAAGCAAACGTATAGTTGTCGAGGTCAATGTGTTCTTCTACGTGGAATAGTAGAACTGACGGAGAATGAGAGAGAGGAAGGGGTTTATGTAGGCTGCGGTTAATGAGCTGCAGGTGCCGATACTTAGTAAGATGGGGATGGCGTGGCAGCCTGTCCCCTGACATCACCCCCCCCCCCCCCCCCAGGGGCGGCACCCGACGCCCGGAAGCGGCGCCTGGGGTGAAAGTCTGTCAAGAGAGTCGGGTCCAGGATGTCCCGTCGGGGCACCCACGAGCGTTCCTCAGGACCGAACCCCTCCCAGTCGACCAGGTATTCTAGCACTCTGCCCCTTCGGAGCGAATCGAGCACCTCGCGCACAGTGTACACCGACGGCTGGCCTAGGATCTCCGTCAGCGGGGGGTCCCTGCTAACCCCAGGAGGTGGCGTAGCCGGTGCGCGAAAGGGCTTCAGGAGAGACACGTGAAACACGGGGTGAATCCGGTACCGAGGAGGGAGGTCGAGCTGGTAGGAGACCTCGTTGACCCGGCGAATCACCCGGAACGGCCCAATGAATTGGGGGCTCAGCTTCCTGCACGGGAGACGGAGCCGCAGGTCCCTCGTGGAAAGCCACACCCTGTCCCCCGGTTGGTAGGATGGGGACTCCAGCCGACGTGCGCCCGCGTGTCTTCGTGTGGCACGGAGGGCTCGGTGGAGTTGGGTGTGGGCCGATTCCCACACCCGGACGCTCTCCCGGAACCAGTAATCGACGGCAGGGACGTTAGACGGCTCGTCCGACCACGGGAACAGGGGGGGCTGGAACCCCAGTAGGCACTGAAACGGGGTCAAGCCAGTGGTGCTCTGTTCTGAGTTCTGGGCGTACTCCGCCCAAGGCAGGAACCGGCTCCACTCCGCCTGGTCCTCATGGCAGTACGACCGCAGGTAGCGTCCCAACTCCTGGATTTTCCTCTCCGTCTGCCCGTTGGATTGAGGGTGGTAGCCGGACGACAGGTTGACCGCCACGCCGAGGAGCTGGAAGAACGCTCTCCAGACGGAGATCGACAGCGGGAAGTTTTGTGGGACCTTAGACATGGCGCAGGTCGGGCAGCCCTGGACATAACGTGCCACGTCCCGGTGCAAGTTGGGCCACCAGAACCGGGCCTGAAGGAGAAGGAGGGTCCCTTGGCGCCCTGGGTGGCCGGTCCCGGGAGTATCGTGGACGGAGTTCAGCAAGGCGGGGCGGCAGGCCGTGGGGACGAACTTCCTGCCTTCCGGGCATCCGGGGGGCCCGGGTTCCTGACTTGCGGCTAAGTGGATTTCCTCTTCGAGGTCCCACACGATGGGGCAAACGAACAGCTCGGGGGGAATCACGGGTTCTGGTTCGACAGCTTCATCCGGACCGTAGACGCGGGAGAGGGCGTTGGCCTTGCCGTTCTTAGACCCCGGTCGGTAGGTGAGGGTGTAGCTGAACCGGGTAAAGAACAGGGCCCATCGGGCTTGTCGGGGGTTCAGCCTCTTGGCCTCTCTGAGGTATTGCAGGTTCTTGTGGTCCGTGATTACCACGAACTGATGTTTTGCCCCCTCCAGCCAGTGCCTCCACTCCTCGAGCGCCAGCTTGATGGCGAGGAGCTCCCGGTTCCCAATGTCGTAGTTCTGTTCGGCGGGGGACAGCTTCTTTGAGAAGTAGGCGCAGGGGTGAAGTCAAGCGGGGCTCCCGGAGTACTGGGAGAGGGTAGCCCCGACCCCGGTGGATGATACGTCCACCTCCACGACAAAGGGACATTCAGGGGTCGGGTGATTGAGGAGTGGGGCTGCGCAGAACCGATCCCGGAGCTCCTGGAACGCCTCTTCGGCCTCGGACGTCCAGGGCAGTTCCTTGGGTTTGCCCCGGAGGAGGGAGGTGAGCGGGGCTGTGACCTGACTGAAACCCCGTATGAAGCGCCGGTAAAAGTTCGCGAACCCCAGGAACCTCTGCAACTCCTTCACAGAGCGGGGGGGGGGGGGGGGGGGGGGGGGGGGGGGGGGGGCGGCAATTCCCGCACATCCTGCACCTTCCTTTGGTCCATCTGGATTCCCTTGGCGCTGATCACGTAGATGAGGAACTGGACCCGGGTTTGGTGGAACTCACACTTAGGGAGATTCAGGTATAGCTGGTGCTTTCGTAGGAGCTCCAGCACTTGGGTCACGTGGTCGTGATGTTCTTGAGGCGTCCGGGAGTAGACCAGAATGTCGTCGATATAGACGATTACGGATCGGTGTAGGAGTGGCCGGAACACCTCTTTCATGAAGCCCTGGAACACGGCCGGTGAGATTGAAAGGCCATACGGCATGACCCAGTACTCGTAGTGGCCCGCGGGAGTGATGAAGGCGGTCTTCCACTCGTCTCCCTTTCGTATTCGCACGAGGTTGTAAGCGCTCCTGAGGTCTAGCTTGGTGAAGTAGCGTGCTTCACGGAGATCCTCTAGTGCGGCAGGGATGAGCGGGAGCGGATAAGGGAGAGGTGCGATGAGGGCATTGAGGCTCCGGTAGTCGATACACGGCCGGAGGCCCCCGTCCTTCTTCGCTACGAAGAAGAAGCTCAAGGCAGCGGGAGAGGAGGACGGGATGATGAAACCCTGGTCGAGGGCCTGCTGGATGTACTGTTCCATGGATGCGCATTCAGGGACCGACAGGGGATAAATCCGACCCTTCGGGAGTTTAGCTCCAGGAGCCAAATCGATGGCACAATCCCAGGGTCGGTGAGGAGGTAGTCGTGTTGCAGCTTGCTCGCTGAACACATCCGCAAACCCGTTGTATTCAGGTGGGATCTCCGCCTGAGAGGGTGTAGGGGAGTCTTCGACTCGTGTGGCGGCCATGGTCACCTTTCTGTTGAGTGGAGTGGGGAGGCCGTGGAGACAGTGTTTGAGACTTCTTGTTGCCTTCGTGAGTGATCCTAAGCTTTGCCGGGTGGAAAATACACTCCGTCTCAACCCCGAAGTAACTTCTTGACATCAATAAATGCGATTCGTGCATGAGCCACATTGGGGGGAAAATCTTGGAATATGAAAATTGTGGATCCTTTGAATGGAAGGAGTCCCGCCTTCCAAGCTCTGCAGAGAATCTCCACACAGTCCAAGAGCAATAAATAGTCAATGTGAAGTGAGTAAAGAGTCAGTGATAAGTCAGGGAGGAGTGAGAGAGGAATCAGTGACGAGTCAGAGAGGAGTGAGAGAAGAGTCAGTGACGAGTCAGGAAGGAGTGAGAGAAGAGTCAGTGACGAGATGTTTAGGGTTGTTGGATAAAATAGAGACAAGCAAGTTGTAGCAGGGTTGGAAATGAAGTCTGCAGGACAGTAGCCCTCCAGGAACAGGTTTGAAGATCTTTGCTCTAAGCGATGGCCTATGTGACTGTTTGCTTCAATAGGTCTGCCTTTGTGTATCTACATTGTTCTGCAACTACAGAACACATCCAAAACACTGATGTAAAGGCTCTGGCATGGAGAAGCTGGTGTTGGATCTGTGATGATCTCAAATGTTGAGCTTTTTTATGAGTTGTTTAGTAGCTCCTGGTTCCATGACGTGTATAAGACTGTAGAAATGACATCACTCATAACACACACTCCGGTATTCATGGTAGTTTTCAATCTCCAGTGTTCTGTATTGTTTAAGATTTATAAGCCTTTTGATTTTGGTTCCTCTCAAAGTTTCTTACTCATAGCATCTAAGGAAGTTTGTCCTTGCCACATTCACCTCAGGTTGCTAATTAAGGTTAAATACTCATCATTAATTTTACAGTTTTTCTCAGTCACTTTGGAGCGTTTCTCAGATCAGAAATGAAATTCCTAAAATTACTTGTTCCTCAGTTCATCAGTTAGCCATTTGTGCTCATCATAAGAACATTTCTTGTTACTTTGATCAAATTGTGAACGCTTTTGTACATTTATTTAATGGATTGTGTACGAGTGTCTGCTGTTTCCTACATTATCAGTTGTTCATGTTGATCAAAATATATTATACTGGTTTCACCTGAATAGTTTTAACCCCCAAAACATCTCAGCATCAGTTCATTGTATACGTCATTGAATGTAAAATGGTTAAACCAGTTGTCAGAATCTGCCAAGCTTCAATTTCTATTAAAACTGTTTTTTTGTGAATTTGACTTGAATTGATTAATTGTGCAGATGAATCTTGAATTTCACTAATGAAGACAATTGTAAGACATCAAATCAACCAATGATCAACTAATTCTCTAAAACAGGTCAAAGGTGAATCTCGTGAACCTTCATTTGGCAACAGAGCAAAAAAAAATTTCTGATAAGGGATGAACAACTAAGAAAGGAACAGACACAATAACAGTAAAAGTGTGAATCCTGTTCAGTCTCTTACAATCAATATAAATCAAATATCCAATCAAATAAATACATTTGTGCTGCTGAAACTCGCAAATGCCAAACAGAAGGATGTCAAATTTTGTGCATTTTCAGTCACTTTGATCCAAACCATAGTTTATATCAAGAAATACTAAAATTGTGGCAGGCCCTGTATTTGGTACTGCGGGCCTTTACTGCTTTAGTAAAAATGGTGTTCTCCCTCCATATGTGAAATGCCTCTCTCTATATAAAATTCTCTATAAAATTCCTCTGTGAGGGCTGGATCTAGGATGTCATACTCATTCACACAGCATTGTTCCTCAGGGACATACCGATGGGGTATTTGAGCTGTCTCCCTTTAGGACGTGACCATGGAATGGTGTGCACAATATATGTTGGTGCGCTGTCTAAGTGATGGAGGGTGGGTTCTGTTCTGTCATTGCCAAATGGTGGGGTGTGAGCGGGCTTTAGAAGGGAGTCATAGTAGAAAGTGTGTGCACTTTGTGGGATCCATACTGTAGGTCTGCAAAGTACATGTTAAATTTCTGGAGGAAACTGTGCCAGTAGTCGGTGGGATCATCTCATTTTTCCAGTAATGCCATTCTCAGAGGTATAGCATGAAGGGCTTGAAGAAGGAGAGCGTTAGCAGATTGATGAGACTTGAGCTGTTCTATAAAGGCTGTGAGCATCTCTTTCTGTTATGAAACAACAGCCTGTAGCTGTGAAATGTCCTCTGGATTCTCAGTAGGCAAAGTATTCTGTGACATTTATTACAGAATCTCATCTGAGTCTCAGGATTATGGAAAAAAAAAACTCTTACAGAAAACACAAACATGATCAACATATAATGTGTTATTTCATGATCATATTTGTTTTAAATTTAATGTAAATCTGATTTGTGCAAAGTATTTTCACTACATACAATGCATCCAGAAAGTATTCTTAAAGTTCTTAAAATCGGAATTCTTAGATAGCTTCTTCCTGCTCCATGTTCTCTTCCTTTTCCTGCACTGTAAAAAAAAAAACTTTCATTTTTACAAACAAAAAAAATTGGCAGCTGTGGTTGCCAGAATAATTCAGTTAAAAATACACTAAAAATGTAAACTTTAAAACAGTTTAAAACTGTACACTCTCCAGAATATTTATGTATAAAAGTGCCTTGAAGGATTTATTAACCACAAAGCAGCAAATATACATCTCTAATTTCTTAACATAAATTGGTAATGTGTACTACTGTCTATACACAATACAATAAAGAGAATGCAACAGATTAATGATTCTCTCATTGGAGCTGGAACAGGGTATGCAAACAAGTGGGTAAAATTTAGATACAGGAATGCTACTCAAAAATCACAAGAGCAATAAAGTTCTGTAACAGCTGTATACAAACTGAATGCATCTTTAACAAGATCATCTGAAACATTTACTTGCCTCTTAATCTGAAATAACTGGGCATAAAAGGTGAAGCTGTCCTTCTAGTTGAGTGTGTCTCAAGTCAGAAAACTGACTGACATTAGTCCATATTCAGACATCACGCCACTCATGATCTGAAAGTTCTTGAATTATTGTAAGAACTCTTGGGTTGACGGGAAGACGGGCGGTGTTTGTCTTCTCAACTTTGGTGCCCTTCTCCGGGTTGATGGAGAAAAAACACCTTGGTAAAGCAGAAAAAAAAGGTGACTATTAATAAAGCTTCAATATGACCAAAAACAACTTCACAATCTTTAATTTATTTGATGATTAATCTTTTAACAAAGGTCAATAAATTATGTAAAATTTACTACTCATAGTTTGTTTACATTAATGAATTAACATTAACTATTGACACATTAGTTGTTAATGCATTAACCTAAACAAATTATGAATATTAATTCTATTACAATTGAATTAGAAATGCAATTGTTTATTGTTCAATTTAGTTCACAGTGGATTAACTAATGTTAACAGATAGAACATTATGAAACATAAGTACATTTAGAAATTAATATTAAGATTTATAAATGTTATAAAAGTATTATTGATTGTTAGTTCATGCTAACATAGTTAACTCCAGAGTTGACGCCAGTTCTGATGGGTAATGAATTTTAAAGCAATAATAGCTCCCAAACATCATGCAGAATGCAGTGATGAAAGAGGTGATGTTTTCAAGTACAATGTTCCGATCCACACACAACATAAACCTCTTAGAAGAAAAGCAGGACTGACCTAAGAAGAACATTTTTTTTAATTAACCTATAAAAAAAAATTACAGATAAAAAGAAATACCAGATAAACTGAAAGAAATGGGGGAAAAATATTAAGATAAGATAAGATAAGATAAGATAAGATAAGATAAGATAAGATATACCTTTATTCGTCCCACAGTGGGGAGATTTCTTTTGTTACAGCAGCAAAGGAAAGAAATAAAAAATAAATGCAAATATATATAAAGAATATACACATACTATAATATACAGTATATACACAGTACAATGTATAAATACAATAAGAGAAGAAAAAAAAGTACGCATTGCAGGTAGTATTTCAGTAACTTACCACACACAACAATGGTGGGAGTCAAATAAACGTGGTTCATCTCTACTTCCCCTGCCAGGCATGTGTCCTCCACGTAGCAGAACATTGCATCTTCTTTCTCGTTAAAGTAAGACAGCAAAAGCAGCAACATTTGTTTCACATCTTCAGAGCAACCAATTATCTCTCCCCTCATCACTTCAAACTTTGTCACTGCCTGTAAGAACTTTTTGTTTTTCTTCACACCAACAGTATTTCAGTAGTTTAAGAGTCGTTTGCCCTTCAAATCCAGATTTCGTGTGAACGTTTCTTGAAGACCAATTCCAGTAAGTTCCTTGAAACGAACTGCCATGCCAAGTTCAGTGAACCAAAACGGCCATTCTTCCAAAAGGCTTTTTATATTTTGCCCCTGGTTGACTTGTTTACGCTGTGTGTACAAAGTCCATTTCATTAGACGTTTAACTTCTTCTAGATTTACAGTAGGTTGCTGAGACATCATCTTCAGGTTTTCTTTCTTTTCATGCTGGCTCTCAGGGGTCTCTCCAAGGGGCATGAATTTTACATCCCA
>JAAIIK010012046.1:0-15295 GCA_014706435.1 Silurus glanis | reverse complement strand
TGTGGAAAGGGTACATTTAAAAGGTCGTGAGTTGCTAGTATAAGAGTTAAAGTCTCGGAGAGTCACCGTAACGAGTACGGGGTGGGACCCGAGGATATGAAGTGATGGCCATGTGTACATGTACGTTGTGTTAACTGCAGTTGTGTAAGTGTTTTGTTGTCATATTGTTTGTGAAGAGCGTGTAGGTGAAAGCTGGATTGAAGAGTGTATTTCTATGTATGCTTGTGTTTTGTCTGTGAATTTATATGCATGCTTGCGTTTTTGCTGTGAATTTATATGTATGCTTGTGTTTTGTCTGTGAATTATATGCATGCTTGCGTTTTTGCTATTGCTTGCTGTTGGCTTGCGCTGATTGGGAAGATGATGAAATTGTGATTATACTTGTATTATTGTCAAATCTGTATTATTAATAAAATAGCATGGTATACACGCACACGCGTTAAAGTACAGGAGAGCTGCGCGTGGACGAGAGACGGAGCGCAAAAGGAGGGGGCGCGGGCACGCGCATATAGACACGGAGCGCACGAGGGGGGGATAGGCGCATGCGCATAGGCGCACGGAGCATACCATACATATTACACACACACACACACACACACACACACACATAGTGACGACACTCGCTCGTTCGCACACGCCCATACACACACACAGCGCGATTGGATAAAGAATAAATAAATAAGTAGATAAATAAATAAAAATAGAGGGAATATAGCAAAATAATGCATGGATTTAATAGACATAGAGATAGAAACGAACGGACTTAGAACTCATTTTTGGGACGAGAGAACATATAAAGATAGAAATGGTATAGAGAGGAGACAGACAGAGAAGCAGATACAAGATAAATTGTGGGCTATTACACGTTTGCATGGCATTGATGTGTTACACCAGATATTCCCAGAGGAAGACTGGTATGAAAAGATAAAGAGCATCTGGAAACCTCAACTGTTAAGCCCAGTATTGCGCACCCTGGTGGAAGCCCCTAAACCTAGTAAAGCAGTGATACACTTGTTTGATTTCATAGCAGACCCAAATAGTGAAGACGAGGAACCATTGATAGAATTAAATGCAGAAGTACCTGAACAATCTAATTATTGCTCAGGACTGACAGCAACTGTTGTAGTGGAACCCAGAGAGGTGTTGTGGGAAAGAGGTGCAGCCACTCAGTTCTGGTCGATAAAATCAACTCGTTAAGTGGACAAAGCCGTAAAAATCCAAAACGACCTCTTAAAACAGTGAGACGGATAAACGTCTACCTAAAGTGGTCCGCGAAAAATAGAAACCCAGGCCACTGTAGAGAGAATGGAAATTCTGTTTTTTTAAACTAATGTCTCACTGTCTTTTCCTTCTGTCCTCATGCTCTTAACTGAGCCACAGCCACATCCGGAAGATTTCTTTCATGGTAGTACAGAGGTCCTGCCTGATGAACCAAATTTAGGTAAAGTTAACCCTAAAATTATGTGCCTCTCACAAAGATGAGGCAGGTTTAATCCAGGTAAAACCGTATCATGCACTTATGAAAACACACCATCCAATTTTTGTTAAACAATATCCATTGTCAAAGAGAAGAATGTTGGCATTGCTCCAGTTATTGACAATTTATTGTCACAAGGTGTTTTGATCGAGACACATTCACCGTATAACACACCGATTAATCCCGTCTTAAAGGCAGATAAAAAAATGATGGAGGCTAACACAAGATTTATGTGAGATTAATAAATTAGTTATTCCGTTAGCTCCTTTGGTGCCCGATGTAGCTACCATTGTTAACTCTATACAAGCGACTCACAGATTTTTTTACTGTGATTGATCTTTGTTCTGCTTTTTTTTTCAGTGTCCCTTTGGCCTCAGAGACGCAGCCGCTTTTCGCGTTTACCTATAGGGGACGTCAATTGACTCGCCAGCCGTATTCTCCGCTGTAGTGCACAGAACTTTGGCTGATATCCACTTGCCGGAAACAACCTGCATTCTTCATTACGCAGATGACATCCTTGTCACAGGACAGAGTACAGCTTGTGACTAGGTTTTCAAGACCTCTGACTGTGAAACAGATGCAGAGCTTCTTGGGACTGGTGAACTACTGCCGATCATGGATCCCTGACTGCGCACAGCATGATAAAGTTTTGCGTAGTGCTATTGATCACAAAGCTCCTCCATCACATCTCATTCTGTGGACTCATGAAATGACTGACAGTTTTGCTGCCC
This sequence comes from Silurus glanis, assembly GCA_014706435.1. NCBI lineage: Eukaryota > Metazoa > Chordata > Actinopteri > Siluriformes > Siluridae > Silurus > Silurus glanis. The sequence goes on along the minus strand of JAAIIK010012046.1, from coordinate 13,087 downwards.
TCAAGAAGGCTATACAGTCTGCTCCAGCTCTGGGTCTTCCGAATTATACTAAGTCTTTTCACCTTTATGTGCACGAACGTGGTGGTACGGCTGCGGGGATCCTAGCCCAGGAACACGGTGACAGATATCGCCCTGTTGCGTATCTTTCCAAATCTTTAGACAATGTAGCACAAGGGTTGCCCTTGTGCTTGCGTGCAGTGGCTGCTGCGGCTCTGATGGTCCGGGATGCTGAGAAAACGGTGCTGTCACATCCTTTGATACTGTACACCTCAAATCAGGTAACAGCTATTTTACACAACCTCAACAAACAACATATGACAGCACAACGTAGATCTGGTTATGAGACCACACTCTTGGCAACGGAAAACTTAACTATTAAGCCTTCTTCTCAGCCGCATTCAGCTGACGCATACACACTGCTTCTGGTGCCAGGGGCGGGACACCTGTCCTTTGGGTGAACAGTGCTATGATGGACCCCGCAAATGGTTCAGTTTTCCTCCTGAAAGGGATGAATTTGTTTGGGCAACTGATGAGGACCAACGCAGACCAGTGACAGCCGTGGTGCACCATGCTAACATGTTTTCTCCAGAGGGAATGTGGTTAGACTCCATTCAGAACTCTGTCTATGATCTTCCTGGTGGACTCCAGCTAGTCACCTGTATCTTCAGTGTGCGCTGAGCTATTTCTCTGGCTGAATCATTTGGGGTTCCTCCTCGCTCACTAGGAGCCCCGAGCACTCACAGTTTCCTGATCAAAAACTCCGTCCTGCAACGCACTACTGTAACATACTGCACCATTACCTTCTGTGGCTATGTTCTATTGACAACGGAACTGACAAGACATCGGGATTGGCACTGCCATCCTATCCTTGTTCGCAGGTGCCACACGAACAGCATGGACTCAGGTGTTGTTTCATCGCGAGGTAGACATTCTCGACTCAGATGGCACAACGCTGTGTGGTTTGCATTGCGGTCTGGCCACCCTATATCCGTTCCCCTGCCGCAGTGGATTAGGCGGTTGTCTCCTGTTCCATAGTTCTGCCACATTTAAACAGACCATATTGTTTTGTTTTCATTCTCATTTATTTTCATGTGTCTTACATTTAGCTGCGTGTACAATCACGACTAAGGATGACCTTGGTGGTGAGTCCACTGTCGCGCCACTGGCGGGCAGAGTGGGAATTTTCCCGATAATTGGCTAATGTCAGGGTTTTTCGCCCACTCCTAGTTCATCATGTTGTGATTAGGCATACCCATTGTTGGGAGGGTGGGTGTAATGTCGACTTTGATTTTTGATTTGGTTTGATTTTCATTTTTGATGATTTGATTTTCACTTTTGATTTTGATGTCATGTCGCGTTTGATTTTTGACCTTTTTAAAATTTTTTGACCGTTTTCTGACTTTAATTTTTCGATTTTAGTCGAATACCCCAGCAGTCTTACACTGAATTTGACTTAGTCAAAGTTAATAAATGACCAGTATTATTACTAAACTTGATTGCTTTCACTGGTTTCTGGTAGGCTGTGTGTCTTCATAGGTACGAGATTCTTCTTTTTACTAAGTCGATGTTTCACTTATACTAGTTTAAGCAGATTTTTGGGTCCCCTGACCAAATGGATTTTTTAAGCGATTGTTTAGATTGTATACTTGTGATTATTTACTTTTGATCACCGTGGATGTTAAGCCTTAATGGACTTTTTCCTTGGACCAACTTATGGACCTATTGGATTCCTATCATGGATGTCAACACACGAGTGCCTGGTAAAGTGCTAGTAACCTCTTCCAGGGCTCCAACAAGACCCCCTGCGATACGCAAAGTATCTGGGTCAGAAGAAAACTACATGTGCCAAAGAACTCAAAACTTTTACTTTGTTTTATTGCTGTATTACATGACGTATGATTGGTGATGGGTTATCACGGAAGTAAGCGGAATGTGAGACTATAAAGTCTTAGAGGGGGGAGTAATGTCGAGAAAAATATTTTAATCAACCTTATCTAGCGTGTGTTATAATCAAACTAATATTAATCCAACAAAATTAACCTAATAATCAATGTAGAACATATTAGATACATAGAAGTAGTTTGATAAAACCTATTTAGCCTATATGTTAATCAAACTTATATAACCTATTTACACCAAGTATAAGTAGAATAGTAATAATAAGGCACTTATGTGTGAGAGTAACATAACATCTGACTGATGTTATGAGTGTGCTGAACAGACAAAGAACAAAGACAGCATTGAAGTTTAAGCATGTTTATTGGGATAGAAAAACTTGTGTGCTTCTGCAGCTGCAGAGACATGAAAGAGTAGCCTGGCTCAGAGTTGGGTGAAGGGAGGGGAGCAAGATAATTGGGAGAATGAACCGGAGATGTAGGAGAATAACCAGTGGGAGACCAGCATGAGGGATAAGGAGAAAACTGAGGTCTTGTTGCAGGAAAGCAGGTGTCATCGTCAATGTCGTCAGCATAAGTTTGGGTCTGTTGGTTACAGGGAGCAGAGAGGTCAGATGAGGTCTGTGTGCCTATATTACGCGTTAAGGTGCTCTGCACGATGCGAGGAGGCAGACAAGGATTCTCTGGAACAGTTGAACTAGAGAGATGTTTAAGAAATTGAGCAAGCTCAGTAGCAAGTGAGAAGAGCTGGAATTGGCTATATTGTTTACGAAGACCACCCTTAGGAGGGGGAGTGGTGGCTCCAGCGGTTAAGGCGCTGGGTTGCCGATCGGAAGGTCGGGGGTTCAAGCCCCGGTATCGCCAAGCTGCCACTCTTGGGCCCTTGAGCAAGGCCCTTAACCCTCTATGCTCCGGGGGTCCCTTACGAGGGAAATATCAAGGCCCGTGACGTCGGAGTGACGTGGGGCCGCCTTCCCGTGGGCTCACCACCTGCAGGAGGGACCGTAAGGGACGGTGCTGTGAGGATTGGGCAGCAGTCGAAGGCGGGGGTCTGCTTAGACTGCTGCCCCCGTGACCCGAATTACGGAAAAGCGGGAGAAAATGAATGAATGAATGAATGAAGACCACCCTTAGGAGATGTCCCAGAACGTCTGCGTGATGGAGCTGAGCAAAAGAAACCAACAGAAAAATAAGATGTTAAACAGGGTAAAGTCACAGTGACAAGAAAAAAACACAAACTGCTAGGTGCATGCAAGAATAACACCCATTCAAAAGAAGATTCAACACACTATGTAACAATCAGTTCAGAAAATATAAATGAAGTATAACCTAGGTACTTGTATAATCAAGTAGAGTAATATGGTCAAACATATATGAATAGACAATCTAAATACACTGATAAAGCTAGATTCAATGTAGAATAGCAAACAGCATTATAAAAAAGATTAAAAGCATAAAACTTACCCATTGCAGATGCAGGAAGGCAAAATAGGCCGCAAAATGGTTGTTCACACTTGAAAGACTGAAGCAATGTATGCTTGGATTTAGAGAAAATAAAGGCTTTATACACACTCATTTTTTTTAAATAAAACCAGATAAAAGGCCGAAAATAAGGGGAATGGAGGAGAGCATGAACTCCAAATATGGGACCATATGGGAAGAGCGAAGACCAAGGCCAAAGATAAGGGAAATTGAAAAAAAAAAGGGCAAAGTCAGAAAATAAGGGGAATTGTTCAAGATGAAAGAAATTAGAAAAAAAAAAAAAAAGGGGGGGGGGAAGACACAGGGTGTCTGCAGGGTATAAATACGAGCGCGAGCAAACAGCAGGTGTACTTCGTCATTCTGGTGTGCTTTATCATTTTGATGCGCTGATCAGTTTGATGTGAAGTACCCACCTTCGATTGAGCTCATTGGAACGTGTATGAAATAAAGAAGTTTTGCTTTTACTCATCCAAGACTGAGGATCCTTCATTGGCGGTTTGTGTCTAATATATTTTTGTCTTTTTAGAATTGGCTGGGCAACATTGGGAATCCTCCGAGCAAAGAATCCACCCTCGATGTGTCGACTCAGAGACGGGCTCTGAGTTCCGACATATTTAATGGCGCCCAACGTGGGGCCCTAAAGGTCAGCGCAAAGGTCGAAAACCTGAACAGGGGACCGAGCATCCTGTGGGCTGCAGCCGCTGGCAACAAGATTCAGAGAAAAAGGTAAGCAGACACCTGTTATACTCAAAGTCTGTGATTAGTAACTGTATGCCCATGAGGTTGTCGGCCCCTAGGAGGGTATAGACTGCTGGCCTAGGGTCAAAGAACTATTGGGTGGAAAAATTATTGTTGGATGAGAACAAGCAAATGTGAAATAAAGTTGTGAGGTGGAGAGTCACTGCGTATAGAGACGCAGGGTGGGACCCACGTGAATAAGTTGTGAGGTGGAGAGTCACTGCGTGTAGAGACGCAGGGTGAGACCCACGTAGAACTACGGCTAATTATTTGTACCTTAGTCTGTCAGACTTTCCATATGGTCTAATAGGTTGCAGACTATGTAGACCAAAATCGTGTAAACCCAAAAGTGAAGCCTTGGTGATTCGGGTTCAAGTCCCGGTGTGAGAAGATAACACTTCTCATATGGTCTATAAACAGGAAAGATACCATAGGTCTTTACTAAGGGATCCAGATTCGTAACCTGGTGTGGAAAGGGTGCATTTAAAAGGTCGTGAGTTGCTAGTATAAGAGTAAAAGGCTCGGAAAATCACCGTAACTAGTACGGGGTGAGACCCGCGGATATTGGAGTTATTGAGAAGTTATTGAGATTACTGAGATGAAGTGATGGCCATGTGTACATGTACATTGTGTTAACTGCAGTTGTGTAAGTGCTTTGTTGTCATATTGTTTGTGAAGAGCCTGTTTTTGCTATTGCTTGCTGTTGGCTTGCGCTGATTGGGAAGATGATGAAATTGTGATTATACTTGTATTATTGTCATATCTGTATTATTAATAAAATAGCATAGTATACACGCACACACATTAGAAGTACAGGAGAGCTGCGCATGGACGAGAGACGGAGCACAAAGGAGGGGGCGCGGGCACGCGCATATAGACACGGAGCGCACGAGGGGGGGCGCGCATGCGCATAGGCGCATGGAGCATACCATACATACCACACACACACACACACAGTGACGACACTCACTTGTTCGCATACGGTCACACACACACAGCGCGATTGAATAAAAAGAATAAATAAATAAGTAGATAAATAAATAAAAATAGAGGGAATATAGCAAAATAATGCATGGATTTAATAGACATAGAGATAGAAACGAACGGACTTAGAACTCATTTTTGGGACGAGAGAACATATAAAGATAGAAACGGTATAGAGAGGAGACAGACAGAGAAGCAGATACAAGATAAATTGTGGGCTATTAAACATTTGCATGGCATTGATGTGTTACACCAGATATTCCCAGAGGAAGACTGGTATGAAAAGATAAAAAGCATCTGGAAACCTCAACTGTTAAGCCCAGTATTGCGCACCCTAGTGGAAGCCCCTAAACCTAGTAAAGCAGCGATACACCTGTTTGATTTCATAGCACAGCCAAATAGTGAAGACGAGGAACCATTGATAGAATTAAATGCAGAAGTACCTGAACAATCTAATTATTGCTCAGGACTGACAGCAACTGTTGTAGTGGAACCCAGAGAGGTGTTGTGGGAAAGAGGTGCTGCCACCTCAATTCTGGTCAGTAAAATCAACTCGTTAAGTGGACAGAGCCGTAAAAATCCAAAACGACCTTGTAAAACAGTGAGATGGATAAACGTCTATCTAAAGTGGTCTGCTAAAAATAGAAACCCAGGCCACCGTAGAGAGGCACACAGAGCGAGACAAGGTTGCATCATGAGTGCGGAGGAATCCACAATCACACCTGTGGATGTAATAATTTTAAGGCATAAAGGAGCTGAAAAAGAGATTAAAAAAATACATGAAAAAATGGAAAAACCTGACAACTGGGGATTTGCAATGGCCAGAAGAGGGAACATTTAATAAAGAAAAGTGTGATGTAATGAGGGCCAGAATAAGACATTGGGGGGAAGTGAAAAAAGAGAAGAAGGAAAAGACAAAAAGAAAATTAGACATCATTGAGTGGTTTGAACATGAGGGAGAAATGCTAAAACCACACAGAGAAAGGACAGAGAAGGGAATATGAAGTAAAGAGGGAAAAGGGCCAGAAAAGGCTTCAGCCCCACCATTGGCGGAGTTTGAGGAACAGAAAAAACCACCGCCATATTCTGAAGTAAAGAAGCATGAGGTAACTGGCATCTACCCAGTAATAGAGAAAAAGAAAGAATATCATGACGTACAACTAGACATAACAGGAGGACGGATCAAAGGGAGGATGGAACTCCCAGCTTCAGACAACAAGATAAACAAGGGAAGAACAAGACAAACAAACAGAGTGCTATTCGAGAATCCTGATGAGGAGGAGGGAGATGATGAAGAAAGCAGCAATGAAGGGGGTTATGACTATGAACATGATTATGATCTAGATATCGCACCTGAAGACTGGGAGAGAGAGCGAGAGGAACTATAACCACCTGAGTATGACCAGAATCAAAGACATCGCCAGAAAAAGCAACCACGTAGGCATGGAAGGTGTGAGAGTACCCCGAAAGCACGAAAAAGACTAAACAAAGCCACATCTCTTCCAGACATCAGAAACAAAAATGTAAGCAAAGAAGATTCGAACTCGGGAGCAGAATGCAAGGATGAAGAAGAGTTTGTTGTCCTGAGCCCAAAAAGAGGGGAAAAAGTGCATGTTCACGGAATATTGGAAATGACACCCATAATGCCATGGAAAAGTGATCCACTGCACACAGAGGTGAAAACTCTGCAAGAAGAAATGACGCTACATGAAGAAGAGAATGCAGCAAACAGACAAGAACTGGCAAACACCCAAGAGAGGATAGAGAGAATGGAAGAAATTCTAAAAAACACTCGAAGGAAAATGGACCGTACAAAGGAGATCATAACGAAAGTGACGGGTGAAAATCGCCAATTAAAGGTGAAGCGATACCAACAAGAAAACGCCCAGCTTGAGGCAGAGATGCAGAAAGCAGCTCAGAGAAGCATGGAAACAGCAGACCAGTGCCAACAATATCTCGATAGACTAGAATTCCAGCTGTCAGTGAATCAACCGAGAAACAGCGCAAAGGATGGGAGAAAGAAAGATCGAAAACAACAAGGGAAATAATGATGGCTATCCCATGTGAACACAGGGTAACAAGGTCAGAAGCAGCAAAAGGGAATCAAGATGATGAAGAGGAAGACATGGAAGAAGAAACGATAAGTCCTAAACATCAAAAGTCTTTGCAAATGCCAGTCATTATAAAAGGAACAGAGCCAATATATACACCATGGTCATTCATGGATCTTACAGGACTGATAAGCAGACTGCCTAACATATGTGAAGGAGCACAGAGATGGATAACATGTTTTGAAGAACAAACTTTGGGCCAGATGCTGGCCATGGGAGATATCAAAGCAATTTTGACACAGTCGTTGGGAAAAGCTAAGATGATAGAAATATTGGATCAAGCACAACTAGGAGATGTGGGAAAAAATCAAAGGTATGATCACTGGTCATTTGGATCAAAAAGAAATGACGTATGGAATGCACTTCGATCCGCATACCCAACTCAATCTGATCCAACCAAGGTGGAAAACCTAAAAAATAGACGAAAAAGAGGGAGCTGCTGCCTTCATCCTTAGGTTACAGAAAGCTTGGGCTGAAGAGATGGGGTCAGCATGGGATGAGACAACAGCTAATATCACATTGTTCAAGATAATGGTGAGGAGGGCACTTCCAAGTGAAGTACAAGAGAAGCTTGAATCAGTTGTAGGGCTTAATGCCATGCCCTGGGCATCTTTCCAGGCAAATGTCACACATGCTGTGGAAATGCATAGGAAAAAAAAGGAAGCAGCTAAACAAACAGCAGAAGATTTAATAACATTGCTGCACAGCTCGGAGAGCTAACACGGAGCAAACAAGAAAATCAAGAAAAACGCAAAGAAGAGAAAAATTCAGCTAAACAAGCAGCAGTCATGATGGCACCAACCACTGCGCAGCAGGATCCAGCTGGTCAAACCACACCAGATCAAGGAAATCAGCACCTAATGCCTGTGGGACAACCAATGATGGCCTATCCAACAAATCAACAATATCCACCACAAAACAGAGGGTGGGGACAAGGAAGAGGCTGAGGAAGAGGAGGAATGTTTCAACCAAGACCAAGAAATTATCAACCACCGAAAGGAGGAAGATGCTGGAACTGCCAAGATCCCAATCACATGATGAGAAACTGCCCTTATCCAATAAGACAACAGCAAGGTAACCAACAACAAAATCAAAGCTGGCAGGATCCTGGAAATTGGGCAGGACCATGGATGGGACAGAATCAACAAAATCAACAAACTCAAGCAAATTTCAGAGGCGGCCCTCCACGGCCACCTCAAGGTAACATGTGAAGATGCCCAGAGAAGCCAGAGGGGGAGCTGTACAGTGCCCCACCTCACTGTACCCTGCACAAGAACCAACCATAATGGTGAATGTGAGTAACCAGCTCCAAACATCGTTTTTGATTGACACAGGAGCAACATTCACAAGTATTGGAAAAGAAGGCTCTAAGCTCCCCCTCTCACGCAAAGCAGTAAAGACAGTAGGCTTCTCGGGTAAAACTCAAACTTTGCAATTCACAGAGCCACAAGACATAACAGTAGAAGGAATCACTATACAATCACCACTATTGTATTCTCCCGATACTCCAGCAAATCTATTAGGCAGAGATGTACTGTGCAAGCTAGGAGCAAAAATCTACTGTGGACCTACAGGAGTGTGGGTCGAACTTCCTGAATGCTTGGCTCAACAGTATGTGATGGTGGAAAGGAAAATAGAACAACAAACACTGGATAAAGTCTACTGGCTGGAACTCGAAGAGACATCCTCAGAAATTCATAAGCTGTATGACCACTGGAAAACATGGTACACGAACATGCGTCCAGATTGTGTGGAAACCAGAAAACCATGGCATTGCACCATAAAGTATGATGAGGGGGGACAAGATGAAGAATATGAGACGTTGTGGGGAGAACATGTAGAAGGAAACCAGTACAGTCTCAAAACAGAAAATGTGATCATTGATCCCCAAGGGATAGCTGCAATAGTACAGCTACCAGACCACATTGCTCAGTGGTATTCAGTCAAGAACTCTGTTCCACATGTCTCCCTAATGATCGGGCAAAATTTCAAATCCAAAGACTTTGGGCCAATGGTCAGAGAAGCAAGTCAGATAACTGAATGGATACCAGTGGAAGAAAATATGAGTATGTCGTCAGACAGGAAATATCTCAACATAAAGCTAATAGCGGGAGACAGTGTGGTAGCTCACACTGTGTTGATCAACAGACAGGTGCAGGTGAGAACACAAGTAGGGCAGGTAGGACAGTGGCAGCAGAAGGTAGAACAGACTGAACTAGAAGAAGAACAGGTACTGAAACAGGTTCCAGAAAAGCTATGGACTAAACATCAGACAGATGAAGGGTTAGTTAAGTCATCAGGGTTGGCGAAAATTCAATTAAAACCCAATGTGCAATTACCTTACCAGAAACAATACCCATTATCACAACAAGCAATAGAGGGGATAAGACCAACCATTGAGGGACCTATTGAAGCAGGAGTGTTAACTCCAACAAAAAGCCCTTGCAACACACCCATTTTTCCGGTCAGAAAACCTAATTCAGACAAATGGAGATTGGTCCATGATTTAAGACCAATAAATCGTGTTGTGGTAGCAGAAAATCCTGTAGTACCTGATCCACACACTTTGTTAACAAACATCCCTGAAGGGACTAAATGGTACACTGTGATTGATTTATGCTCAGCATTTTTTAGTGTACCACTGCATCCTGAGTCTCAGTTTTTGTTTGCATTCACTTACGGGGGAAAACAATACACCTACACCCGACTGCCACAAGGGTATTGTGAAAGCCCGTCAATTTTTAACCAGGTGTTAGCACAAGATCTGGCAGATTTAGACAGTCTGCTCCAATATGTGGATGACCTACTGATTTGTAGTCAAACTAAAGAACAATGCATGAAGGACTCGTTAAAGGTCCTAGAAACCCTAGCTCACAATGGACACAAGGTCAGTAAGGAAAAATTGCAATTCTGCCAACAAAAGGTAGAATATTTGGGTAGGGTGCTCGAAGGCACTACATGTAAAATCTCACCCTCACATGTAGAGGCAATTCAGAAAACACCACAACCTCAAACAGTGCAACAGATGTTGTCATTCTTGGGTTTAGCTGGTTTTAGCAGACCGTGGATTTGTGATTTTGAGTTGAAAACACAACCTCTCAGAGACATGATGAAAGCAGCAGATCAGACAAAATCTAGCGCATGTCTGGTCTGGACAGAGGAAGGCAAAAAAGCCTTTGAGACGATCAAAAGTGATCTAAAATCTGCCCCAGCACTAGCCTGTCCAGACTATACAAAACCATTTCACCTCTATGTGTCAGAAAGGCGAGGTTTTGCATCAGCCATTTTAGCACAACAACAACAGAGTATGGGAAAGAAGCCAATTGCATACTACAGCACAGCTCTTGATAATGTGGAAAAAGGCATGCCACCTTGTTACAGAGGATTGGCAGCGGCAGCATTTGCCTATCAAAAAGCATCAACAATCATGATGGGTCATCCAGTGACCCTGTACACTTCACATGCATTACATGCTCTGCTGACAAGTCAAAAGTTTGTGATCACGAATGCGTGTAGGACAGGGTATGATTTAATTCTGTCTGCACCAGAACTAACAATTGAGAGATGCCTCACAATCAACCCAGCTGATCGAGTAGTCTTACCAGATGAGGGAATTCCCCATGAATGCACTACAGAAGCAGAGAAATTTCTAAAAGCCAGAGATGACCTAGAGAACCAACCATTGCAAAATGCCCAAATTGTTTTGTTTGTGGACGGGTCATGCTATTGCGCGAATGATGGCAATAAAGCAGGATATGCTGTGGTCATGCACAATGAGGAAGACGACTCGTTTCGAGTACTAACTAGTGTAAGTGTACCGCAACCTTGCTCTGCCCACTTGGCAGAAATAAAAGCCTTAACAGCAGCATGTAGGCTGGGAGCAGGGGGAAGGTGTACTATCTACACTGATTCAGCCTATGCACATGGGGTATGTCACACATTTGGACCTATCTGGGAACAAAGGGGTTTCTAGAGAGCTGATGGATCATCCATTTTGCAAGGTCCCGCAATTTCTGATTTGCTCAAAGCAATGATGCTTCCAAAGGCATTAGCCATTGTGAAATGTAAAGCCCACAAATCTGATGGTGAGATAGTCAGTAGAGGTAATGCAGCAGTGGATGAGGCAGCTAGGAGAGCAGCGATAGGCGAGGATTGTGTGAAAGTGATGGTGCAGGATGAAGAGCATGAGGAAGTACGAGGGCAGGTGACAGAAGAAGATCTTGGGGAATATCAGGATGCAGCAAGTGGGGAAGAGAAGGAGAGGTGGAAGAAACGAAGTGCAGTACAAGACCCCAACACAGGGTTATGGAGGAGTGTTGATGGGGTGTGGGTGGCACCGTTAGCCCTTTTGCCCAAGCTCATTGCTGAAGCACATGGGGTAGATCACTGTAATCGTAGGGAGACAATAGACACAATCCGAAGGAATTGGTGGTCGCCATATCTGGCCAGTCTGGTGGACAAATTCCTGAGGTCCTGTGAGCTATGTGCAGCATGTAATGTCAGAAAACATTTCACAGCACCAATCAATCACATTCCTGAGCCAAGGGGACCATTTCAACATTTGATGATGGACTTTGTGGACATGGCAGACAGGAAGGAAGGGAAAAGGTATATTTTGGTAGTAATAGATCGTTTTAGCAGATGGGTGGAGGCAACAGATACTGCCAAGAATGACGCAAAGACCGTAGCTAAGTTTTTGATCAGGGAAGTGATTCCAAGGTTTGGGATACCTGATAAGTTGAGCTCTGACAATGGACCGCATTTTGTGAATAATGTGATAAAGGCAATTTCAGAAGCTTTGTGTATCAAGCAGAGAATGGGGTGTGTTTACCATCCACAGTCACAGGGAATGGTTGAGAGAGCAAATGGGGTGTTGAAGGAGAAAATAGCAAAAATTTGTGCTAGCACAGATTTAAATTGGGTACAAGCTCTTCCGCTGGCGTTGATGAAAATGCGCTCTCAAACAAATCGCAACACACACCTGACACCACATGAGTTACTGACCCATGCCAGTTGCTCTTACACAAGGACCTTACACAGGCTCCTCACTTGACCAACTTGAAGCAGACATGTCCAGTTATTGCAAACATCTGACGCAAATACACAGAACTTTATGTTCACAGGTCTGTGAAGCCACACATGGGGCGCAGGTTGATGAGCCACTGCAGCAGGTGCAACCAGGTGATTACGTGTACATCAAAGTGTTTAAAAGGAAACACTGGAGTGAGCCACGACGTGAAGGCCCATTCAAGGTGGTACTAGCAACTCCTACCGCAGTCAAGGTTGAAGGTAAGGAACACTGGTATCATCATAACCATTGTTGCAGAGCTGAGGTGAAAGGACCACAGTGGAGGAAATCTCAGGCTGAGTTGGCACACTGTGCCCACTCTGACGACTCAGAAGGCGACGACGACAACGCAGGCCCTGCACAGGACGGAGGGCCAGCATACAGAACACGTGCCAAAACCAAACAGCCAGAGACCAAACAGCCACGACCTGTTGAAGGGGAACAAGTGGCAGGCTGTTCATATCAGGTTGATTCACGACCACCGCACGACACACTAGACTCTGACAAAGTGCAAGAGACTATTCATAGACTACTAGACAATGCAGAAAACACTTTCACTCCACCTGAACAGTTTGGCACCCTTAATCTACAAGATCTAGTGGATTTAGATATCGATCTACCTGTGAGACCATGACAAGCAATCCCCCACGACCCAAGCAGGCTCACCCCACAAAGGGAGATTGAGCATTACTCGTCATGACTTTAGTAGTATGGTTTATTTGCACTTACATTTCACTTAACCGACATCCGCATAATCCAGTAGATATATCAGGCCCTGTGTCTAACATTTCTCTAAATAACTGTTCTCA
>JAAIIK010012031.1:0-10117 GCA_014706435.1 Silurus glanis | reverse complement strand
GAATGTGCAGGTAGGAATTTAACTGGAATCGCAATAAATCAGGGATTCATTTAATCAAAATTATCGAATTATCGAGTCGAATTACATTTAAAATATCTGTTATAGGCTCATCTGCAAATGTGTAAATTCCCAGTTTATTCTCATTTCCTCCCATAGAAAGTTTCAAGTTTCAAAAATTCAGGAATTTTGAAACCTTAGTCCAGACACTGTTAAATTGGTCAATTATCTTTACACTCACTTTGCCGCCCTCAGTTTGTACGGTGGCTTTGCCCCCCTCTTTACTCTTCAGTGTACCCTTGAGGTACATCTCTCCGACATCAGTCACAAAGACGGCTGTTTTGGCATCAAAAGGTTTGTTCTGAGCCTCAATCCTCTCCCTTTCTGGCTTGCGGAGGTAGATGGCCGCCGGGCCGTAGCATTCCATCTCACCATCTCCCATGGTGGCAGGTTACTGTGGAGTCAAATGATAGAAATGTGGGTTTTATTTTGAATGAAGTGAATAACAGTCTGTGTTTTATACCAGTGGTCCCCAAACCCCGGGCTACCAGTTGCTACCGGCCCGCACTGAAAGAATACAGAACTCACATTATTTCCGTTTTATTTTCTGATTCTGAACGATGGTTTATTTTGGAAAATTACCGGATTCTCTCCACCACATCTGTCTATGACTTACTCTCGATGCATGTCAAGATGCTTGCCTCGGTCACATGTCTTAACTACATCCACTACTTTCTTAAAGGGGCTGCTCCGGCCGGTAGCACATAATACATTATCGCTAAATTGAAACCCCCAAGCAAGCAAAATGAACAAAAAAACAACAGAGTGGATTCACGTTTATTATTATATTTAGAAAATACCAGTTTTTATGCCGGTCGTATCATTTTATTTTGTTGTATTTATCCCCCACACCTTAAAGGCCGGTCTGTGAAAAAATTGTCTGACATTAAACCGAACCGTGACGCAACAAAAGGTTGTTTTATACATGATATACAGTATATTGTATATATAAATATCTTTTGCCAGGTTTAACTTGAGTATTAACTTTGTATTTGTATTATTAAAAAATTTTACTTATAAATTCCAACTGAGGTTAAATCACAGTATTAATCCTGACATCAGATTAACTGTTTGAGTGTCTTTTGTTTTCCATCACAGCATTTAGCATTTCTCTCTCCCCTACAAAACATTATATGCTTCTTGAAAATATTTCCATGCAATTTCTGTACATAGCCTGACAAAATAAATAGTAACTTAATGTAGATGAAGCATGTTTTTAATACTTTTCTACATTACAATTTTTTACACTGTACCTTGTTCGATGTTAAGAGGAGAAATTGGCAGATGGTAGATTGGCTGGCAGATGGTGAACTCTGGGGGGAAAAACAGAGTAAACATTAATTTACTCATCAAATGCAAACACAAAGATCATTTTCAAACATATGAGACATCAGCACTGGACTGGAGACTTTCTCACCTTGGCTGGGTGCTTGAGGTTCCTTCAGTCCTTGGGGGAGCCTGTTATATAGCAGCATTACCGTTCACTCAGCAGAATTGTCTCTCTATAAATGGCCATGTTGTATTAGTTGATGCAATGTATTTTTGTTTTATGCAGCATTATTAAGGATGTGTTGGTGTCACATAGTTGCAAATGCTGTTTGTCTTATAAGGATTCCCTCAGAAAATACAGTTTTCTTTATTTAATGAATAACTGTTTCTTCTTGTTGTCCACAGTAGACTCAACATTACAATTTCTGAACAATTTGCACATTAACATTAGCATAAATATTTACACTTAACCCTGTCTCCATTTGGTTTCTCGGAATTTAATTAATTTGTTATTGCTTTATAATATACCTTTAAAAACATAAACATTTACAGAATATTAGATGTGAGTAAAGCAATAATAAATTAAACATTTACAAATTTGTCTAAATTTGTGATTTGTATGAGGTTTATAAGCCCAGTTATTTTGTTTTTATCTTCATTTAGGATTTCTGGCATTGAAGAGGCACTAAAATTGGATGTGGAAAAGCACTCAGATCTCTCTGGTGTTCACTTCGAAGGTCAGTGGAATCATTTTCAGATATATAAAATATCTATGTAGACAGTAATCCACAAGCAGTCATCATTTATCCTAGAGTTAATCTGTTGCCAGTAACATATTGTGTGGAAGAATCGTTAAATAATTTTAGCAAAAGAAAAAAAAACCCCTCATTTTAAAATAAATAAACTTTAGTGTACTTTGAACTTAAGCCCTGTTTTAACAAGAGTATTGTTAGAATAAGCGTAAACTATTTAGATGCCTAGACCTGACTTGGACACATGGCAAGATTTAAGAGATCTACCATTATGGCTCTTCAGTGCCAACCGTGTATCAAATTAAAATGGCACAAATTTTAGTCTAAGATTGATTACCAGTGACTGACCATAATGTTCTTTTTAAAGAAAGATAATATGTTTTGGCAGTTGCTTACTAGGCAGTGAAATTTAGAAGTGATTAGTTCATAAAGTGAAATGATGAAACAAAATATTACAAGCAGAAAGTTCATATTAGGAATAAATTCAAATTTAGAAACCTGTTAGGGGTCTAGTGTGGCCTCAAGAATTTTGTGTACTTCAGATTGCAGTATAAATAAGTTTATTTACGCGACAGAAGAGTTCCCAGCTGCAGTCATCTTGGAAGTAAGTGTCTCTGTTAATTTCAGTCCAGTATAACTATCTAAAAGTAAATATTCAAGTTGTACGATTAAAATGTTGTAATTGCTGTGCTTTATGTAATTGGTTTATATAAAAAGCTCATGGCTTGTGTTTGTTTTTATCTTAAATTAAATTTTTATGCAGTTTACTCTGTTCATTTAAACCTGAGTCATGCTGTGACTGATTGACTGAAGGGGTACAAAAATTGTGACTATTTTATGGGTTGGACCAGAAATGAGGCAGGTTTGGGGCAACTCAAAAATGGATATTTCATTTGTGTTCACAATTTATTATGCTACTTTTGATTTTCAGCAATTGTATTTTTATGCACACACGTGCCTCTGTGCTGCTGAGCCCTGAGACAGACATAATTTAACGTAGTTGAGAATCATCACATGCCTCCTCCCTATTCACAGCTGATGCTCTACCATGCTTCTGGCTGCCACATATCCTCGCCCCCCCCCCCTCAGTCTGCAATACTATAGGGAGAAAAAATTCAGGAGAATGCAACAGCAGAACCTCACATAAAAGACTTTTACCTGACAGAAATCTTCTCGTTAGCCTGCCTTAGGAAACACCTTCTTTCTTTTACATTTTAAATCCCACAATAGCTGATGTAAATTTGGGGGTGCACCTACCCATGGCCCAAGTGGAAGCAATTTTAGGGTGGCCATCAAATATTCACCAGTTGACTTCTGACCACTTTAGTTTAAATGTCCTGCAGCACTCAGAAATCAAGGATATAACCTATACTTTATCAAAAAGTATAGGTAATAGGGGTTGGCAGTATATTGGCTGTATACTACAGGTATTATGTTGTGCCATGATATGGATTTTGCTATATCGTGGACACCATTAAATATTCATGAATTAAAATTTTACATTCATATAATTTTGTTCAATTTGGTAAAAATTTTAACACTACAAGTCGAGGCTGAACATTCAAGTTTTTGTCCTCTACTGTGTCTAATGCCTTATAACAGGCATTAGTAATCAAACACAGAGAGGATAATCTTCTTCTTTTTCTTTCGGCTGCTCCCATTAGGGGTCGCCACAGCGGATCATCCATCTCCATACCACCCTGTCCTCTACATCTGCCTCTTTTACACCAACTACCTGCATGTCTTCTCTCACCACATCCATGAACCTCCTTCTTGGTCTACCTCTTTTCCTCCTACCTGGTGGCTCCATCCTCAGCATTCTCCTACCAATATACCCCATGTCCCTCCTCTGCACATGTCCAAACCATCTCAATCTCGCCTCCCTCACCTTGTCACCAAAACGTCCAACATGCGCTGTCCCTCTAATAAACTCATTTTTAATCTTGTCCATCCTCGTCACTCCCAACGAAAACCTTAACATCTTCAGCTCTGCTACCTCCAGCTCTGCCTCCTGCCTTTTACTCAATGCCACTGTCTCTAAACCATACAACATCGCAGGTCTCACCACAGTCCTATAAACTTTTCCTTTCATTCTTGCAGATACTCTACTATCACAAATCACTCCTGTCACTCTTCTCCACCCACTCCACCCTGCCTGCACTCTTTTCCTTACTTCCCTAACACACTCTCCATTACTTCGCACTGTTGACCCCAGGTACCTGAACTCCTCCACCTTCTCCACCTCTTCTCCCTGCAACCGCACAACTCCACTGCCCTCCCTCTCATTCACACACATGTACTCTGTCTTAATTCTACTGACTTTCATTCCCCTTCTCTCCAGCGCGTACCTCCACCTCTCCAGGCTCTTCTCAACCTGCTCACTACTCTCACCACAAATCACAATATCATCCGCAAACATCATAGTCCAGGGAGACTCCTGTCTGACCTCGTCCGTCAACCTGTCCATCACCACTGCAAACAGGAAAGGGCTCAGGGCCGATCCTTGATGCAGTCCAACCTTCACCTTGAACCAGTCTGTCGTTCCTACTGCACACTTCACTGCTGTCACACTGTCCTCATACATGTCCTGCACCACCCTCACGTACTTCTCTGACACACCTGACTTCCTCATACAGTACCACAACTCCTCTCTTGGCACTCTGTCGTACGCTTTCTCTAAATCCACAAATACACAATGCAGCTCCTTCTGTCCTTCTCTATACTTCTCCATCAACGTTCTCAAAGCAAATAAGGCATCTGTGGTGCTCTTCCTCGGCATGAAACCATACTGTTGCTCATAGATGGTCACCTTTTCTCTCAGCCTGGCTTCCACTACTCTTTCCCATAACTTCATGGTGTGACTGATCAACTTAATTCCCCTGTAGTTACTGCAGGTCTGCACATCTCCCTTTTGCTTAAAGATCGGTACCAGCACACTCCTTCTCCATTCCTCAGGCATCATCTCACCTTCCAAAATCTTGTTAAACAATCTGGTTAAAAACTCCACTGCCATCTCTCCTAAACATCTCCATGCTTCTACCGGTATGTCATCTGGTCCAACCGACTTTCCACTCTTCATCCTCTTAATCGCTGCTCTCACTTCCTCCTTACTAATCCTATCCACTTCCTGCTTTACTAACTCCACATCATCCAACCTTCTCTCTCTCTCATTTTCCTCGTTCATCAGCTGCTCAAAATACTCCCTCCATCTTCTCAACACACTCTCCTCACTAGTCAACACATTTCCATCTCCATCCTTTATTGCTCTAACTTGCAACACATCCTTCCCAGCTCGATCTCTCTGCCTGGCCAATCGGTACAAATCCTTTTCTCCTTCCTTAGTGTCCAACCTCTCATACAGCTCCTCGTATGCCTTTTCCTTGGCTTTCGCCACATCCCTCTTTACCTGCTGCCGCATCTCCTTGTACTCCTGCCTACTTTTCTCATCACCCTGTCGATCCCACTTCTGTTTTGTTAACCTCTTTCCCCTTATGCTCTCCTGCACTTCCTCATTCCACCACCACGTCTCTTTCTCTTCCTTTCTATTTCCAGATGTCATACCAAGTATCTTTCTAGCTGCCTCCCTCATCACTCCTGCAGTAGTTTCCCAATCATCCAGCACCTTTTCACCCCCACAAAGCCCCTGTCTGACCTCTTCCCTGAACCTCACACTACAGTCTTCCTCCTTCAGTTTCCACCATCTTATTCTTCTTTCAGTCCTCACTCTCCTCCTCTTCTTCTTCGCCTCCAAAACCATCCTACAGACCACCATCCGATGCTGTCTAGCTACACTGTCCCCTGCCAACACCTTACAGTCTCCAATCTCCTTCAGGTTGCATCTCCTACATAGAACATAGAAACACAGAGAGGATAATAACAATCCAAATTAATAGAGCACAAACCGCCTACTGAAATATTGGTTAAAAGAATCACGGCTGGGGATCTCGTATTTTAGCTCCAGAGTTTAAATCAACTTTCTGAAACCTTCCTTTTACACAGTTTGAATGGGTTCCATGTCCTTGGATATGTGATGTGTTGTTGCACTTATATCTTTTCTTTTTTGCTCGTCTTTGGGAATATCTATTGCATGCATTCGGGTGCATTACTCATATTTTCCGACATGCGTGTTTTTCATGCGGTTAAAGAGATTGCTGGTGTTTCCACCTCTTGCTGCAACAACACAGTGTAAATTCTATTGTACTGTTTTTTGGTCCTTGTCAGAGATTCTGAACCCAGGCCAGTTCCATATGAGAGAGGAACAAGCATGCACAGGCAACTGCAGTTTTCGAACTCATGAGATTTAACGATAGGCATGGCAAAAGGTGAGCGAACACACAGAAAGTCATGTTGAAGAGCATGATGAAGAATTGTTTCAAATTAAGATGGCCTCCTCTGTCTTACCCCAAGTAGAAATCTGTATAGTGAAATTCATATTGTGCTTAATCTTTTCACTTTTCTAGCTTGTTGTTTTGAACATTGATGCATTGCTCATCACTGTCTCTTTAACTTGTACTAAAATAATTTTTTGCTGCACTTCAGAAATCAGAATCAGAAATAGTTTCATTACCAAGTATTTTACACACACTGTTTTTGTGCCTGGTTGTTCTGGGGCTAATCCGGCCAACAACATGGGGGGTGATGTCACGACCAGGAAGCTACAAAACTTGCATGCGGTGAAGCCGATGCTAGATTCTAAAATGAGAAGGAAGCGTGGCAGGGATGCAGGGAGTGTGGCTTGGAGACGCAGCGTCTTGTTCCCTCAGGGATATCTGGTTATATACATAACCTAGAGACGTTCCCAACGCTTTGGGAACGAGTTGCTTAGTGTGTATGGGCACAGTTAGAGTGCTTGACAGAAGAGCCTGGAGTAGCTCTAAGGTCTAGGTTATAGAAACTGACGAAGAACCTGCAAATGTCCTGGAGTGGGACTCCAGCGGACCAAGATGTACAGGCCTCCACACTTCGAATGGAGTGAGCCTTGACCACGAAGGGAGCGGGGAGACCAGCGGACTCATAAGAAAAGGATATGGCATCCACAATCCACCTACTTAGAGTATGCTTGTTGGCAGGGAGCCCTTTTATATAGGGACTGTAGCAGACAAACAGCTGCTCTGACTTCCTCCACAGTTCTGTCCTGTGGACCAGTGTATCTTCCTCCTGGTTAGGGGCTAATTGACAGCATGACAGGTCGTGGGGGAACCAAGGGCACCTTAGGTACATACCCTGGTCTGGGGTACAGAACTGCACTGGCATGCGGTTACAATGCGATCAGTCGATTTCCTTGACAGCTGACTGAGCATGCTTCTCTCCTGTATCCGTTGCTGTCTGTATCCGTAATAAAATGGGGCAAGGAAGGGGACACAGTCGGATGTCTTGCTTGCTTTTCTTACTCATATTATATATATTTTTGTCTTTCTCTCATGCCGATCACACACAGATCTCACACATTGTGCTTCCTGAACAAACAGAAGCTAGTGTCAGCTCCACCACATGCACATTTTTGTTGCTTCCTGGTTGTGATGTCATCCCGCCGGTAACGTTGTGTTTCTCCATTGGCTGGATTACACACAAGATTCAGAGCATGGACAAAGAGATCCCAAAGCGTTGTTGACGCAGCTTGAGTTCCTAAAAGGTAACCATACTGACGCTGGATTGTTGGCAGTTTTCAGCTTTTCAGAGTAGGTTTTTTTGCCAAACAGATCTCCTTTGTTAGCTTTATCCCCAGTTCTGTAAGCATCATCTTTGGCATAACCAAACTGTTTGAGGTTCCCAGTAAACCACGGTTTATCATTATTGAATGATAAGAATGACCTAGTCTGCTTTATTAGTCCATCTTTTAATAGTCCTTAGTACAGGTTTAGCTGATCTCAGTTTCTGCCTGTAGGTTGGTATGAGATTAACCAGAGAGCCTTAAAGCTGCTCATGGGACAGAGTGATATGCATCCTTTATTGGGGTGTAACAGTGATCCAAGATATAACTGTCTCTGGTGGGACATGTAACGTGCTGTCTGTATTTTGTATTTATATATTAAATTAGACTGTCATGGAAAAGTTTTTTTATTTTTTTATTTCAGTAATTCCACTCAAACGCGTGTATTAAATAAATTCCAAGCACACAGATGGAAGGAGTTTAAGTCTTCGATTTTTTTAATTGTTTGGCCTTCTGGAAAGTATATTGATTTACTGTATATCTACTCAAAACTTTGTAGCGGCTCCTTTTGCTTTAATTACTGCCCCAATTGGGCGTGGCATGGAGGTGATCAGACTATGGCATGGAGGTGATCAGACTATGGCATGGAGGTGATCAGTCTGTGGCACTGCTGAGGTGGTATGGAAGTCCAAGTTTCTTTGACAGTGGCCTTCAGCTCATCTGCACTTTTTGGCTCTTGTTTCTCATGTTCCTCTTGACAGTACTCCAGAGATTCTCCATGGGGTTCAGGTCTGGTGAGTTTGCTGGAAATGAACTTTTTCCACAACATTCTAATTTATTGAGATTTGTTTTGAAATATCAGGTACAGCATGATAGTGTTGGATGTGCTATACCGTAATTTCCGGACTATAAAGCGCACCCTTATATAAGCCGCACCCACTGAATTTGACATATTTGACAATTTGTCTATAAGCCGCAGGTGTCTACACTGAAACTAATGAACTTTACACAGGCTTTAACGAAAGACACTAAATGCAATATGTTGCGTTTCTATTAGGAGCATAGCGGTATTTTGGGAATAGCATGTCACTGCATTCTTCCGATATTACTGCGTGTGTGTGTGCGTGTGAGACTGAGGATTATGTCCTTATTATTTTCTGATGCTCATTTCTAAGTTTCTTTGACTAACCCATAACGCTGTTGCCAAGAAAAATAAAAAAAGCACGAGTTTTGGAAACCTGTCTGTGCTTATATGATTTCTGTTGTAACTGGAGTTAGTGAGCTCTCCCTTCACCCAGACTCAACACGCTACAACGGCTTGTATCTAAACAGTAGCCGACCAAGTAAGTCATTGTTCACTGTCTTCCTCCTTCCTTTCACAACTACAGTGGTACCTTGACCTACGAGTGCATTAATGTACGAGTTTTCCGAGGTACGAGCGGTCAATCGGTCGATTTTTTTTTTTTTGCTTTGCTTTGTTACGCGAGCAAAAAATTGAGGTACGAGCTCGAGACGCCACTGCTAGATGGCGAAACGAAGCCAGAAAGCGAAGACTGTGACGAAAATTAAGATAAGCAAAGAAAAAGTAAAAATTTTAAAGTTTAGGGATACGTAGTATACAGGAGTGATAGTAAAAAACGAGTTCCCCCTCCGCCTCCGCTTATCGCCTCTACCCCCCCTCCACACACACACACACACACACACACACACACACACACACACCCCCACACCCCACTGGCGTTTTCGTTAGCTCAAGTCCTCATCTCAAAGGAAAATACACTGAATTAAAACCTTATTATATCTTTACATACTCTTTCTGTTATGTTTTTATACAAGATTTGTTATTTAGAAATGTATTTTCCAATTTAATAACATGAAACATAAAAACGGGGTCATTTTGATTGTTGGAACGGATTAATGCCATTTTAAGTATTTTTAATATGGAAAACTGATTTCATGTGCGAGCAAATTGAGATACGAGCTCGTCCACGGAACGAATTAAACTCGTAGGTCAAGGTACCACTGTATTTCTCTGGGGAGTTTATCTTTTTGTCATTGCCGTGCAGCTCAGAACACAGGTGAGGTGCGTTTTTTCGTTTCCGTTCGGAAATTTCATTGGTCTAATGTTATGTCGCTCAGTTTTTGGCTTGACGTTTGTGAAACCAGGAAAAACCCAGGAAAAATCCTTAAATTAGGGTTCAAAACGTGGGAAAAAAGTAGCGGCTTATAGTCCGAAAAATACGGTAATTCCTTTTGAATATTAAGTCTATTGTTAGACTGGTTACCAGACTACTAAAAGATGTACTATACATATATAGCAACTGTAAATTCCTTTTTTCGTGTAATTATAATGTAGAAAAGTAAATCAAGAAGGTCATCAGGATTATTT
>JAAIIK010012024.1:0-14037 GCA_014706435.1 Silurus glanis | reverse complement strand
CCCCCCGGTCCGTTAAAAAAAAGGTCTTTATAAGATCCAGAACTACCTTGCGCCTCTAGATGGCGCTATAACACGATGGCAATATACATATACATCAAGAATTCCCTGAATGCTGTGCACAGGAGAAAAAGTTGCTCGTTCAGTATATTACATTCATAACTCGTTTATGAGTTGTGTAGCTCAACATGCAATAAAGGCACTTATTAATTTGAAGTCTTTCTGGGAAATAAACGGTGAACAGTTTAAAGCTAGGAACTATAAAAGTGTGGGTGGGAAGGATTTAAATGTAACACCGAGTCCAGGTAAGGCATGGAGATGAAATGTGGCTTCTATACAGGACAATCTTGATTTCTAATGTAGTTTAGATTTGTAGGAGAATAGGACGCTCAGTGAAGATGGACAGTCGTGTTGAATGAGTTGTCCTTCGTGACCCTGATGGCGGACAGTAGTGAGTGGCAGTGTGTACGGCGCGGCAAAGGAAGAGCCCGCAAAGCGAAACTTCCTCAATCGGAAAAGCAACAAACCCACGAGTGCCTGGACCGAGAGAGGGATAAATACAGAATAACCGAGGCGATGTGAGTAGGGATGGGTAGATCTATTATACAGTATTGATACTTTCATAATCTGTATTGTATTGATTCTCAAAAGAAAATATCTTTTCCTCCTGGGGATTTTTAACATTTACTTAACGGGAAGAGAAACTATTTTAGTCAAGCGGAAAAATATCAACATTCTCTTGTTCCTTTATAAAAAAACCTATAATAGGAGGACATGTAGAAAATATATATGATCGTTTTAATATGGTTTGTGTGACCAGTAAATTTTTTTTAAAGTTTGTTTAATTAATGACATTTTTTAAAGTAATTATTAATATTTTTAAATAAATGTAGAGAAGTCCAGTCTATTTTGCTCTATTTAATACTAATGATGACTTTCAAACATACTGCTACTGGTATCAATATTGATAATACTGGTCTTAAAAGT
Source organism: Silurus glanis (assembly GCA_014706435.1). NCBI lineage: Eukaryota > Metazoa > Chordata > Actinopteri > Siluriformes > Siluridae > Silurus > Silurus glanis. The sequence continues at coordinate 13,053 of JAAIIK010012024.1, read as the reverse complement.
ACTTTGTATCAGATCAGACAGACAGACAGACAGATAGATAGATAGATAGATCGATAGATAGATCTTTCTTTATTGTCATTGCATTGTACAGGTACACAGCAACGAAATGCAGTTTGGCATCTACCAGAAGTGCAAAATGTAGCAATAGTGCAGATAAATATGTGGCATATTTACAGCATGTGATATATATGTAAGCATATGTACAGTGAATAAATAGAAAGGCTATAACAGTGCAGAGATGTGTGGACATCATTAAGAAGTACAGACAAATGGTTCTAAGGCTATGGCATTGAAGAGGAATGTGCAGAAGGGAAAGGTTATAAGATTATGGCATTTAAGAAATGTGCAAGCTGAATAAACAGTCTACCATATATATAAACATATGCACACATTATATACACATATACATGAATGTGAAATGTTGGGCAGAATGTAGAGTAGGGATATAAAGATCCATATAGATAAAAAATAGTGCAGATGTAATGAGGAGTAATAAAGATATACTATGTAATATGTACATGTATAGTACAGAGGTTATATACAGTGCTTTATTTTGTGTTTTGTTTTGTAGTGATCTAGTCGTGTAGTGTAGAGTTCAGTAGTGTGATGGTGGATGGAAAAAAGCTGTCCCTGAACCTGCTGGTTCTGGTGCGTAAGTTCCTGTATCTCCTTCTTGATGAAAGGAGGTTAAACAGTTTATGAGTGGGATGTGAAGAGTCCTTGATAATGTTGTGAGCTCTGCGCAGACATCTGCTGTGGTGAAGGTGTTCAATGGCAGGTAGTTGGGTGCCAGTGATGCGTTGGGCGGTTTTGACCACCCTTTGCAGGGCTTTACGTTCGTGAAGCCTCCGTACCATACAGTGATGGAGTTGGTCAGGATGCTCTCGATGATGTAGCGGTAGAAACTCGTTAAAATCCCTGGGGAGCTGAAGTGTTCTGCTGCCAGGACAGATCCTCAGAGATGTGAAGTCCCAGGAACGTAAAGCTGGAGACTCGCTCTACCTCAGTTCCATTGATGTTGACTGGTAGATGTCTCCTGCTGTTGGATTTCTGAAAGTCCACGATGAGCTCTTTAGTCTTTGTGGCGTTGAGGGTCAGGTTGTTGGTGGCACACCATGCTGTCAGACTTCGGATCTCTTCCCTGTAGGCCGATTCGTCGTTGTTGTCGATCTGGCCGACCACGGTGGTGTCATCTGCATACTTGATTAAGATGTTGGAGTTATACAGAGGAGCACAATCGTGGGTGAACAGGGAGTAGAGTAGTGGGCTCAGAACACAGCCCTGTGGGATGCCAGTGTTCAGAATGAGGGTTGAGGATACCTGGTTGCCCAACCTAACAGATTGAGGTCTGTTGGTGAGAAAGTCCAGAATCCATCTGCAAGTGGAGGTGCAGATACCCAGGTCACTGAGCTTAGTGATCAGTACAGTGGGGAGGACTGTATTGAACGCAGAGCTAAAGTCAATGAACAGCATTCTGATGTAGGTGTTGCTTTTATCCAGGTGGGTGAGGGCTGAATGAAGAGCCGTGGAAACTGCATCCTCTGTCGACCTGATCGGGCGATAGGCAAACTGGTGTGGGTCCAGTGTAGGTGGTAGGCCCGCAGTGAGGTTATTCAGGACCAGCTTCTCAAAGCACTTCATAGCGATAGGGGTGAGTGCAACTGGGCAAAAGTCATTCAGGCATTCCGCAGCTGAGAGGCACAGGTATGATGGTTGTGGTCTTCAGGCATGTAGGAACTGTGGCTTGGGCCAGTGACAGGTTGAAAATGTCAGTAAAAACCTTTGCCAGTTGTCCAGCGCATGCTCTGAGAACACGTCCCGGTATGCCGTCTGGGCCAGCTGCCTTGCATGCATCCACTCTACTTAACGCTGAATAGACGTCCACTGTCTGTGTGTGTGTGTGTGTGTGTGTGTCACTAGCTGCGTGAGTGAGTGAGAGTGTGTGTGTGTGTGTGAGAGAGAGAGAGAGAGAGAGAGAGAGAGAGAGTCTATTGCAATGTTTGCCTCCCACCAAATACATTCTTATAATACCATCAATTTTCTTTTTCTTAACACCTCATCCATATCCTCATATATTCAATTTGCATGCATGCATTGCTTATGAAGCAATCAGTACAATAGCTTGTGAATAATACTGAACATGCCACTGTACAAGGAGCAGTCATTAGAAGACATGCTGATCTATGAAGCTGCTCTATGAAGCCCCCTTCCTGATTTCTTAATTTTTTGCATGTTTGTCACATTTAAATGTTTCAGATCATCAAACTAATTTAAATATTAGTAAAAGATAACACAAGTGAACACAACATGCAGTTTTAAAATGAAGGTTATTATTAAGGGGAAAACTAATTCTAAAACTCCATGGCCCTGTGTGAAAGTGTTTGCCCCCTGTTAAAGCTGTGGTTTAACACACCTGAGTTAAATTTCTCTAGCCACACCCAGGCCTGACTACTGCCACACAGGTTCGCAATCAAGAAATCTTTTACATAGGACCTGCCTGACAAAGTGAAGTAGACCAAAAGATCCTCAAAAGCTAGACATCATGCAGAGATCCAAAGAAATTCAGAAACAAATGAGAAAGAAAGTAATTAAGATCTATCAGTCTAGAAAAGTTTATAAAGCCATTTCTAAAGCATTTGGACACCAGTAAACCACAGTGAGAGCCATTATTCACAAATGGCAAAAACATGGAACAGTGGAGAACCTTCCCAGGAGTGGCCAGCCGACCAAAATTACCCCAAGAATGAGCACAGCGATGACTCATCCAAGAGGTCACAAAAGACCCCACAACAACATCCAAAGAACTGCAGGCCTCACTTGCCGCAGTTAAGGTCAGTGTTCATGACTCCACCATAAGAAAGATACTGGGCAAAAATGGTCTGCATGGCAGAGTTCCAAGATGAAAACCCCTGCTGAGCAAAAATAACATAATCTCAATTTTGCCAGAAAACATCTTGATGATCCCCACGACTTTTGGGAAAATACTCTGTGGACTGAGGAGACAAAAGTTTAACTTTTTGGAAGGTGTGTGTCCCATTACGTCTGGCTTAAAGTAACACCGCATTTCAGAAAAAGAACATCATACCAACAGTAAAATATGTTGGTGGTAGTGTGATGGTCTGGGGCTGTTTTGATGCTTCAGGACCTGGAAGACTTGCTGTGATAAATGGAACCATAAATTCTGCTGTTTACCAAGAAATCCTGAAGGAGAATGTGTTTGTGACCTCAAGCTGAAGCAAACTTGGTTTCTGCAGCAGTACAATGATCCAAAACACACCAGCAAGTCCACCTCTGAATGGCTGAAGAAAAACAAAATGAAGACTTTGGAGTGGCCTAATCAAAGTCCTGACCTAAATCCTATTGAGATGCTGTGGCATGACCTTAAAAAGGTGGTTCATGCTCAAAAACCCTCCAATGTGGCTGATTTACAACAATTCTGAATAGATGAGTGGACCAAAATTCCTCCACAGCGCTGTAACAAACTCATTGCAAGTTATCACAAACGCTTGATTGCAGTTGTTGCTGCTAAGGGTGGCCCAACCAGTTATTAGGTTTAGGGAGCGAACACTTTTTTCCACAGGGCCATGTAGTTTTGTAGATTTTGTTTTTCCTCGATAATAAAAACCTTCATTTAAAAACTGCATGTTGTGTTCACTTGTGTTATCTTTTACTAATATTTAAATTATTTTGATGATCTGAAACATTAAAGTGTGACAAACATGCAAATGTTGTTGGCAATGACAGAGATCAAACGTTTTCTGTAAGTCCCCACAAGGTTTTTACACACTGTTGCTGGTAGTTTGGCCCATTCCTCCATGCAGATCTCCTCTAGAGCAGTGATATTTTGGGTCTGTTGCTGAGCAACACAGATTTTCAACTCCCTCCAAAGAATTTCTATGGGGTTGAGATCTGGAGACAGGCTAGGCCACTCCAGGACCTTGAAATGCTTCTTACGAAGCCACTCCTTTGTTGCCCGGGCGGTGTGTTTGGGATCATTGTCATACTGAAACACCCAGCCACATTTCATCTTCAATGCCCTTGCTGATGGAAGGAGGTTTTTACTCAAAATCTCTTGATACATGGCCCCATTCATTCTTTCCTTTACAAGGATTAGTCGTCCTGGACCCTTTGCAGAAAAACAGCCCCAAAGCATGATGTTTCCACCCCCATGCTTCACAGTAGGTATGGTGTTCTTTGGTTGCAACTCAGCATTCTTTCTCCTCCAAACAAAAGTTGAGTTTTTACCAAAAAGTTCTATTTTGGTTTCATCTGACCATATGACATTCTCCCAATCATCTTCTGGATCATCCAAATGCTCTCTAGCAAACTTCAGATGGGCCCGGACATGAACTGGCTTAAGCAGGGGGACACGTCTGGCACTGCAGGATTTGAGTCCTTGGCAGCATAGTGTGTTACTGATGGTAGCCTTTGTTACTTTGGTCCCAGCTCTCTGCAGGTCATTCACTAGATCCCCACGTGTGGATCTGGGATTTTTGCTCACCGTTCTTGTGATCCTTTTGACCCCATGGGGTGAGATCTTGCATGGAGCCCCAGATCGAGGGAGATTATCAGTGGTCTTGTATGTCTTCCATTTTCTAATAATTGCTCCCACAGTTGATTTCTTCACACCAAGCTGATTACCTATTGCAGATTCAGTCTTCCCAGACTGGTGCAGGTCTACAATTTTGTTTCTGGTGTCCTTTGACAGCTCTTTGGTCTTGGCCATAGTGGAATTTGGAGTCTGACCGTTTGAGGTTGTGGACAGGTGTCTTTTATACTGATAAAGAGTTCAAACAGGTGCCTTTAATACAGGTAACAAGTGGAGGACAGAGGAGCCTCTTAAAGAAGTTGTTACAGGTCTGTGAGAGCCAGAAATCTTGCTTTTTTGTAGGTGACCAAATACTTATTTTCCACCATAATTTGCAAATAAATTCTTTAAAAATCAGACAATGTGATTTTCTGGATTTTTTTCTCATTTTGTCTCTCATAGTTGAAGTGTACCTATGATGAGAATTACAGGCCTCTCTCATCTTTTTAAGTGAGAGAACTTGCACAATTGGTGGCTGACTAAATACTTTTTTGCCCCACTGTATGTTGATTCATATACTGTCTCAGCAACAGCACCACTTTGAAATTCTATAGTTAATTTGTTAAATATATTTAGGGGCAAGGGGCACATTTGTGCTTGCCATGTACAATTTTAACAGTGCACATTTATATAAGATCTAAGAATGTCCAGTTGCATGCGAACAGTTCTTGAGGAGAAGAAGGTCTGTTTTTTAGAATGGTTTATAATGTAAAGAAGTTAAAAACAAATAATGGGTGCATCTTGTGCTTTTCTGAGAATATATGATATACAAACCCGATTCCAAAAAAGTTGGAACACTGTATAAATATTGTGAATAAAAACTGAATGCAATGATGTGGAAGTATCAAATTTCAATATTTTATTCACAGTACAACATAGATGACATATCAAATGTTTAAACTGAGAAAATGTATAATTTTAAGGGAAAAATAAGTTGAATCTAAATTTCATGGCATCAACACATCTCAAAAAAGTTGGGACAAGGCCATGTTTACCACTGTGTGGCATCCCCTCTTCTTTTTATAACAGTCTGCAAACGTCTGGGGACTGAGGAGACAAGTTGCTCAAGTTTAGGAATAGGAATGTTGTCCCATTCTTGTCTATTACAGGCTTCTAGTTGCTCAACTCTCTTAGGTCTTCTTTGTCGCATCTTCCTCTTTATGATGCGCCAAATGTTTTCTATGGGTGAAAGATCTGGACTGCAGGCTGGCCATTTCAGTACCCGGATCCTTCTTCTACGCAGCCATGATGTTGTAATTGATGCAGTATGTGGTCTGGCATTGTCATGTTGGAAAATGCAAGGTCTTCCCTGAAAGAGATGACGTCTGGATGGGAGCATATGTTGTTCTAGAACTTGGATATACTTTTCAGCATTGATGGTGCCTTTCCAGATGTGTAAGCTGCCCATGCCACACGCACTCATGCAACCCCATACCATCAGATATGCAGGCTTCTGAACTGAACACTGATAACAACTTGGGTTGTCCTTGTCGTCTTTAGTCCGGATGACATGGCGTCCCAGTTTTCCAAAAAGAACTTCAAATTTTGATTCGTCTGACCAAAGAACAGTTTTTCACTTTGCCACAGTCCATTTTAAATGAGCCTTGGCCCAGAGAGAGAATGTTTTCTGGAAGTATTCCTGAGCCCATGTTGTGATTTCCATTACAGTAGCATTCCTGTATGTGATGCAGTGCCGTCTAAGGGCCCGAAGATCACGGGCATCCAGTATGGTTTTCTGGCCTTGACCCTTAAGCACAGAGATTGTTCCAGATTTTCTGAATTTTTGGATGATATTATGCACTGTAGATGATGATAACTTCAAACTCTTTGCAATTTTTCTCTGAGAAACTCCTTTCTGATATTGCTCCACTATTTTTTTGCCGCAGCATTGGGGCAATTGGTGATCCTCTGCCCATCTTGACTTCTGAGAGACACTGCCACTCTGAGAGGCTCTTTTTTTATACCCAATCATGTTGCCAATTGACCTAATAAGTTGCAAATTGGTCCTCCAGCTGTTCCTTATATGTACATTGAACTTTTCCGGCCTCTTATTGCTACCTGTCCCAACTTTTTTTGGAATGTGTAGCTCTCATGAAATCTAAAATGAGCCAATATTTGGCACGACATTTCAAAATATCTCACTTTCAACCTTTCAACATTTGATATGTTATCTATATTCTTTTGTGAATAAAATATACGTTTGTGAGATTTGTAAATTATTGCATTCCTTTTTTATTCACAATTTGTAGTGTCCCAACTTAAAAAAAAAAAAAAAAAAAAAAAAAAAGTGTGTGTGTTTCTTTATCGTTTTTGTTTTTTTTCATTAGCCAAATTTGTAGCCTGAACTATCCAGCAAAAAATACTCCTGTGTTTGAGTTACTTTACTCTGTAATAATTGCTGCCGTCTACATATGTATCTCTGTGATGTTCGCTATTGCAGCTTTGCTTCTGCTAACGCATTATTTCACTATAGGAGGAAAGCCAGATGACATCACTGTCCTACTGTCTATCGTTGCGGAGTACACAGACTGAGGTGCTCCACTTGTCCTCTTCACTAGAGCAGTCATTACTTCCTGCTGGCAGGATGGGCAGAATGTTTTCATTTCTTTGCCAAGGACCAAACTCTGATCCCCTTTATTGGATTTGACACTGACCTTTACAGCTTCATGTAAACCCATAAATAAGCAAAATGATAAATAATTAAAAAACAAATAGAATCGTTTGAGACCAATCCATTGCATCTTTGATTATGAATAAAGAAAATAGCATGCAGGAAACATTTTTGACTTGACAAAAGCTAAAAATGAGTATCATAACACGAACCTCTATGCGGGAATATGCAACATGAAATTAACAAGTGAGAGGACTAACGTTGTTCCAGCGGGGAGATGTGTGGAGATAATCATGAAAAAATGCATCATTATGCCAGGAGAGGCCTATCTGTGGAGTCTAGAGATGAAGAAATATGTCATGATGCTAATAGCAAACCCGTAGCGACTCATGATGATCAGTTTGGCCTTGAATAATCAATTTAAAAAGCCATTTTTAACTAACTTATGTGTCTTTAATCTGGCTGTAATCTGATTCTTCGTTGATGTATAACACCACAATCCAGGAACCAGGGTAAAGGGAAGTCAGACGAATGTGAATAAGTGGACAATTTCATTGTGTTGTTTTTGTTTACTTGTTCTCTTTTTTTTAAATTTAATATATTAAATATTGTGTTCGATTAGTTTTTCAGCACAGTCTGGGTTGTGATGTAAGAATAATGCAAGAGACTGCAAGGTTTTATCTTTTGAGGAAAAAACCCTTCACGCTCTTTTAACCACTTTAAAGGTTCACGTGTGTGTGCATGCATGTGGACGCGAGTGATATACTGTATGTAAATACAAACTTCTGTATATCTATGTATGCATTAGGAAACAAACAATTGTATACGAATATCTTATATTTTATAAGTGTAATTTGTGTGTTCCAACTTTTTTGTAATCTTACTTTTAAATATTCCTTGACATGTACACTTAATACACAGGGAAAATGCTAGCATTTATGAATGCGTTAAGCATATGTGTGTTATGTCTAATAAAGATCTATTTTTCTAGCTGTGTAATGGTTTCTGTCTTAGACTAGCTTTATATGCACTGGCATTTGTGTTTGCATTTTCTATGCTGTTACAATCTCATCCAGTAAACTGTGCTTGGATGCTGCTTTGTTTTTGTTTTTTTTTTAAACCCCCAAAAAAATTATTTTATGCATGGGGGAAAAAAAAAAAAAAAAAAGCAGGAAAAACCCATGGTGTATGTGGGTGGTGCAGCAGATTCCCTCCTCTATTTTATTTTTCTTTTTTTTCTTGCCTTATTAATGGCATTCATCATCACCTCCACATGCTGAACTTCTAACTTTTTTTTCACCAATTAGACATTTAGAATACTTCCAATTAAGATATGTAAAGAGGTACACAAACACCAGCCATGTCATTAAAACCTGACTGATATCTGATGCTTATGTGGACACTATAAGATCTCTGACTGGTCTGTAACTATGCAACTGTAATAAACCCATATTTTATTCACAATAGAACACAGAAAACATAAAATGTTTCAACTGAGGAAATTTACCATTTTTAGGAAAATGTCATTTTGGCTGCAATACGTCTCAAAAAAGTTGGGAACAAGGGGGAAAATCATTATTCATCATAATGTTCGTGATCTTCGGGCCTTCAGGTAGCACTGCGTTAAAAACAGGCATGATTCTGTAATGGAAATTACTGCTCGGAAATCCCTCCAGAAATCATTGTGAATACAGTTCACTGTGCCACCCACAAATGCAGGTTAAAACATCATGCAAAGAGGAATCATGTGAACATGATCCAGAAACACCACCATCTCCTCTGGGCCAAAGCAAACGTAAACTGGAGTGGAAAACTCTTCTGTGGTCAGACAAATCCAAATTTGAAATTCTTCTTGGAAACCATGAAGGCTGCACCCTCCCCACTAAAAAGTAGAGGAACCATCCAGCTTGTTATCAGTGTTCAGTTCAAAAGCCAGTATCCCTGATAGTATAAGGGTGCATTAATTCCCATGTCAGTTCACATTTGAAAAGACACCATCAATGCTGAAAGGTATATATGTTGTATATTGATGTTAAATTGCATTCTGCTTCTATTATAACAGCATGGTTTAGTAGTAGAAGAGTCTGGGTGTTGAACTAGCCTGCCTTCATTAACAATTGAAAACATTTGGTGCATCATAAAATGATAAATATGACAAAAAAGACCCAGGACTGTTGAGCAGTGAATCCTGTATTAGACTCCCCAGTTCCCAGACATATACAAATTGTTATTAAAAGAAAAGGGGGTGCTACACGTGGATCTGTCAAAACTTTTTTTAACATGTGTTACAAGATTATCCTATTTTTTACTTAAAATGGTAAATTTTCTCATTTTAAACATTTGTTTTCTAAAATATGTGTTTGTGAATCCCAACTTTTTTTAAAATTATGTTTGTATATCATACCCTTCTACAGTGCCATTGTAATTATTCACTTCACCTGTCAGTGGTTTTGAAGGTATGGCTGATTGGTCTATGTGCATATAGATTTTTAAAAAACTTTATTTCTAGATCAGATACAAGTCATATCACTGTTTTTAGAACACGTTCAAAACATATAAATTTCTCCCCTGGAACCTCTACACTTGTCCTTTGGTGTTATTTGACTTACTCTTCCTCTTTGCAACGATTGTCTCCGACATCATCATCGGTGTCACTAGCATACACCAAACTGGGAAGTTCAGATTTGTTTGTTTCATCTTGATCACGCTCTACGGCCCCAAAAAGCAGAGAACAGACCTGGTGTATGAGAAGAAAACGGCTATTACTTTTCCTTTTATTAAAGCCTGATAATGGATCATTTTTGTTGTGAAATGCATCAGGTCATCTGTCATAATTCAAGCATTACTGTCACTTTGAATTGCACATATTTTAATAAAACTAACAATCATAAAATAGGTCATAATGGCAAATATGCTTAACATTTTAAACCTTGAAAGTGTCTGGTGTTGCTGTTGTGGTCAGGGCACATTCAGAGCTTTTTCCATTCAAAGAAGCATGGGATTTCTCTCCCACACCTCCAACTAGCTGCATAATCTTCCTCATATGGAAAACTGGTCTGAAGAATGGACTTCCCTGGCTGGAGGCCACCTGCTCTACATTAGTAGCCTTTACCTCTACTGGACCCTTGTGCAAAGAGACTGCACTGTAAATGAGAATTAAACACAAAATGATTTCTAACATTTTTACAATTATTCTTAACATATTAACATTTTATTATTGCATTAAAAAAATTTTAATAAACCATTTACTACACTCAGGAAGAGTCATATTGGAAAAATATCTGTTCTGGGACCTTCTGCAATCTGTCAAGATTTCCAAGCATTATTTAAGATGCGTTTGTTATCATGAGACAGGGAAGCAGTGTGCTTTAAGCAGGAAGATTGTCACTGAGTTCTTTTTCTGTATCTTGTGCTGCCTCTATTGTATTTGTTGAGGCCACCAGGTCACTCTGAGAGGGAAATGACAGTGATGATGCGGGTCATTTTTAAGTGGTGTCACAAAAAAAGGTGTTCCTATATTTAGATGTCACTCACTACATGAAAATAAGTGAAATGGAACTTTGAGATGCACAATGAACTCTCTCATGTGAAACATGCAGATCAGTTTGCATGAATACATATTTCTCTCTCTTTGAACCCTAGACTATTTCCAAATTTTCCATTGCTACACTGCCCTTCCAAAAAAAAAAAAATGCAAAGGGAACTCAAGGTATTGGGACTAAACAGCTGTGTAGCCTTACGAATACCACTTATCAGTGAGGCTAATCTGAATAAAGGAAACATAAAGATTGGACCCTGGAGTAATAGAAGAAGGTCATGTGGTCTGATGAGTCCAGATTTACCTTGTTCCAGAGTGATGGGTGCATCAGGGTAAGAAGAGAGGCGGATGAACTGATGCACCCATCATGCCTAGTGCCTACCGTACAAGCTTGTGGGGGCAGTGCTATGATCTGGGGTTGCTACAGTTGGTCAGGTTTAAGTTTAGCAACATTATGTGCCCAAAGGATCAGATCAGCTGACTACCTGAATATGTTGAATAAACAGGTTATTCCATCAATGGATTTTTCTTCCCTGATGGCACGGGTATATTCCGAGATGACAATGCCAGGATTTATCAGGCTCAAATTGTGAAAGAGTGGTTTAGGGAGCATGAGACATCATTTTTACACATGGATTGGCCACCACAGAGTGTAGACCTTAACCTCATTGAGAAATTTTGTAATTTACCATACCATGACCTAACTTAATCAGGCACAGCAATAGCCAGGAACAGCTGTATTGCACAGGAGAATAAATTCAAGAGGAAACAGTCTCTGAACCAGTTCTGAACATCATATCTAAAAAAGAATTAGCATGTTTATGCGCATAATGTGTTTGCAAATGTACAAACATTTCTTTCAGCATCTCATTTAAATTAAATGAGCCGTTTTTTTGTTTATGTAATGATCATTTCATGCGAAAAAAATTTTAATTTTGGTAAAAAAACAAAGTCTGCTGCTGTCTGTCATTATGAATCTTCATCATGATTTGCAAATTTGCCTCATTGCTTGATACTAGTAAAAAAAAAAGTTGGCTTTCAATAAACTTTGCAAAATAATATACTTAAGTAGGAGAAATTTGAAGAAATAAATGTTTAGCCTGAAAACACTTTCTTTCTGTAAAGAACTTCAGAAAATATTGGTTGTTACTTGTAAAATATTGAATAGAAATATATATTTTTTGGGCTGTGTAGCGACCAGAGTACCCATGCTGACCTGTGTCCACCACTGAAAACATCTACAATGAGGATGTGAGCATCATGACTGGGTCATGGACTAATGAAAGAAGGTGACCTGGTCTGATAAATAAAAGTTTGTTTTACTTTTCTTTGTGCATGTGAAAGCAGTGTGAACACTTTCGGTTTGATCTGTGTTGCCAGTAGTTTGCATCTTAAGGTAAAACCCTCTGTATTCACATTCATGAAGCCATCTCTTTAATGTAGACTTGTACATTGATATGGCTACCTCCACCAGAATGTTTTTGACTATACGTTAAGGGGTTTTTCTTTACCGGGGATGAATTCTGAGATCATCCACTGTAGTTATATGTAGTTTGAGTTGCTGAGTTCAGCAGGCCATTCATTCTTTTTTAAATATTGAGAGTTCCCATGAACAGCTAGCTATCAAAAGCAAATTCACACTTCTACACTACACTTTGAATGCATATATGTACATTAAATATTGTGTCACTGTACTAATATGTATGGACCTGACTGTATGAACATCAAAAGAATTAGACCAATAATGCCACAAGAACCTAAGCAGGCGTACGAGTAACAAACATTAACTGGCCCATGTCAAACTAATTTATCAATGTTAAACCTGTTGATGCCAATAATTAATTGGGTACTACATTTTATGTATGACATTCTCACAAGATATTATTTTGTAGATTCAGATTGCACAATTGGTGGCCACACGACACACAACATACTAATTTGTGGCTAAAAGATTTTGGTTTGTGTTTTCTCATATAGTCATATCAAAGTAAAAAAGGTCCTCACAGTCCTGAAATTGCTGCAGACAAGAGTTCACATACCTATGTGCTGGAGCTTCCTGAGCAACAGAGACCTGGGATGGATTCTCACTGGCTGGATCTACTAGTGTAGCCAATATTACTACAGCTTCCAGCAACATATCCTCCAAACTGAATGACACAGGACTAAAAAGTGTATTCAACACATCACTGTCTACCTCTTTCTTATTATTTTGTTGTACTAAACAAATGAACCCTTACTTTCCAGATGAACCAAAGTGGACAGACACATGTAGGCCATGAGATTCTGCAAATGCCAGCAAGCCCTTAAAAAAAAAAA
>JAAIIK010012006.1:0-10188 GCA_014706435.1 Silurus glanis | reverse complement strand
TTTTTTTTGCAATATTATTTTTTTTATTTCTATTTAGATACAATTGAAATGAGCTTACCTGTCTTTAAAGCTCATCCCTGAGTCATATAAAGAACACAGTTTCAGTCATAATGTGTAGAAATTCATAATATGAAGTCATGGCTATTAGGTTCTTTTGAACATGAGTTAGGTGAATTGCTATGGAATTTCAATGACGTTGCTTTTTACTTGAAAAAAAAAGTGCACGGACCTGATAAATAAAACACTTGTCAGTACTCACAGGCACTATAGATCTGCAAAGTGAGCCAGGTGGAAAGAAACACTGTTTCCAGTGAAAAAACAATAACACGAAGGTCTCCAATAGTCCGTGCCCCAGTCTCTAGAAACCAACATTAACATCCAAAATCAGTTAGATCTCTTCTTTAATGTAAATCACTCATGAAAAAAAACATGAAACAGAAACCAATACATATCAATGAACTGTAATATTCACCGTAACTCAATTTCTGTAAAGCTGCTTTGAGACAATGTTTTCTTGTGAAAGGGTTGTTTCTCTCAGTGGAACTCAGTTGCACAGGCCAACGCCATACTGTCAAGGCCCTGGTGGACTAGGGCGCTGGGAGAAACTTAATGGACATCGCCCTAACCAAACGTCTGCTGATTCCCCCTGAACCTCTCTTGTTCCCTCAGGCCATCACTGCACTTGATGGTAGGCCCTTGGGTCCTGGGAGCCCCAACTCACAAGACCCCTCTCCTCTACCTCACCATCTTCCAACATCAAGAAAACCTCCAGCTGCACTTGTTCTCATCTCCCCAGCTTCCTCTCATCTTGGGACACCAGTGGCTGGCTCTTCACAATCCAGTTATTGACTGGACTAGAGGCTCCATCATGGAATGGGCACCTACCTGTCATGCGACCTGTTTGACCGTGTCACTGAGCCTAAGTCTTTGGAACCCCTTGACCTGTCTCTAGTGCATATCCAATATCATTCTCTTAGAGCAGTGTTCAGCAAGAAACAAGTCACCACACTCCCCCCTCATTGTTCTTACGATCGTGCCATTAAGCTGCTCCCCGGCACTTGTCCTCCTCATGGAAGTATTTTCTCCCTTTCCAACCCCGAACGGGTGGCCATGGATAAATACATCAAGGAGGCCTAAGCGTCAGGAGCCGTTCCTAAGGGGGGAAGTCCTGTCAGGTTTTTTTTCCCCTTTCGCCGCTAGTGGCTGCTTTTACCCCAGTTCCTCTGTTTCCGCGCCTCATTGACTTTTTAAGCCTGCTCATTACCTTTGTTCTTTGCTTAGTGTCTGTTTTTGCTGAGCCCCTGTGTTTCTCGTTCCTGCTTCTAGTTTTGAAGGTGTGTTTTCTTTGTTTTCCCTGTTTTGCCAATATCTTTGTTCAGATTTCTGTTGACACTTTGTTCAGGTTTGTTTAATATTTCATTTGTTACTATGCTGAGTTCTTGCCTAGTTATTGTTTGTTCCTTCCTTTTTAGTCATTAATTGTTTCCCTTTTTGCTTCAATAAATTCCCACATTATCAACACTGCCATGCCTGGCTCTCTCTTTCTCTGCACTTAATTTCATCACCTTACCTGTGCCTCTTCACTAAGTCTCCTTCACACTTAGTCTCCCACCATGATGACCCTGTTTCGAGCCCTGGTCCTGAGATTAAGAGTGATTTTACCAGGTACTAGGAGAAAAAGGCTGGAGAGGCCTCTCCAGGAGAGCTCCAACTAAAGACCGACAGGGCAGATTTCCCTGCAGAGCTCCCTCCAGAGGCTGTTGAGGAAACCTTCTGTGGTAAACTCCAGCAGAGACCAATGACATGAATTAATGGCACAGCCTCCCAAATCCTGCATTAACCAGAGGCCAAAAATGCCTGTTGTAGGATCTTTGGTGTTGTCTGGACATTTTAAACAGAGGGAATGAATTGCCAGTGGAAGTGTTTGAACGTGCTCTTGAGAAGCACCCTTGGGAGGCGAATTCCTCTATGAGGAATTTCTGCCTTGTACTGAGTTTTATGTGCAGAAGTGCTCAGCATGCATAACAGCTTGCATCTAGTCTCTTAATGTACATGTCAAGTCTTTTGTTTTGCCCCGTTCAATTAAGTGCCTGACCATGAACGAGCCTAGCGTGTTAAATGATTTGATCAGTTCCTTTAAACATTAACTGCAATTATGTCTTCACTCTCTACATACATGAAAGTTAAAGGGAATTGAGAAGTATTATGTCACCAAAATCTATCACCTGAAATTGACAAAAGTCTATATCACAATAAAATAAACCTTTATGTCCTGCAGGAATATTCCCTCATACATTTTAATGAATTTATATTTGTCAGTTGTCATGAAAGGCTTATGTTTATGTTATCTAGTCTTATAAATTTCACCACACCACAATGTTACTCTTGAAGCACACTGTATCTATCACTATTAAACCCCACCTTCCCTGCTTGACTTTGGGCCATTTAACTTGGGTAAATTCATATGTATTTGCACTTTCTTTTTGCAAAAATATACCAAACTATTTTTCTAATATTTAGTATTTGTACCACAATTGTACCACAATTGTCATAACACGTTAAAAGTTTGTATTTTACTAGAAACCATGGGAGATTATCAAATACCTGCTTTCAGGATCAGTTCTGAGGCAAGAGCAATTGCATTTACAGAACTGAGACCAACAGCTCCAAACATGTAGACCATAATGTGAAGCAAATCTGTAATTCAGAATGCACATTTTTGATGTATCACAATATTGCTGACTTTAAAACAACAACTTTACAGGGGGAAAAAATAGAATTTTCTTTAAATGTTATATATTAAAGTTAGACTTACTGGGTAAATAATTGGGATGTTTGTATAAGCATGTTGCTGCCAAAATATGAATAAATACCAGGAGAGTCACATATCCAGCAGCATCTATAATGATCAGCAAATATATTACTCAATTGAAAAAGGATCCCCACCAAATATTTAACATTTAGAATTTTTTTTTTATTTATTTTGATTTATTTATGTAGCCTATTGATAGTATTACAGCATAATTACTACATTTATTCTGAAAGCTATGTTCTCAAGACTTAGCTCTTTTATGTGTTGAGTAAGACAGTATAATACAGTATAACACTGTAATCCCCGCTTTACCGTGTTTTGAATCTCACGCCCTCGGTTTATCGTGGAATTTTTGCCACACAGCATTTGCCACATAACTAATTTGTTTAGCTGATTTTCCTGGTCTCTCGTGGATAGCACGATAGACCAAAAAACTTTTAGGGAATTGTTTTTATGATTTTATTGTTTTCTGTTGAAATAATAAAATGTATTAATAAAAAAATAATTACTAATTATAAAATAACGTAAAATGTTAATACAGTACAGTACTGTATACGCAAAATAGCTTTTTTGGGGTGCCGTCCGTTTATCACATTTTTCCACGGGTGGTTTTTGGAACCACCGTGATAAGCGGTGAATTACTGTAATTCTTTCCTGTAGGGCAAGTCAAGAACAAATGACACTTTGCACCAAACAGTAACTCAAACATAAATAAATAATTGAGGAATTAATAATTAATTACTGACATTAAAACTAACACAAAAGGTTCGGTGCTGTGCCGCTGAAAGTGGATAAAATTTCAGATTGACCTTTTACAGTGGACATATTTTCAGAATATACGCTACTACCTGACTTTTCCTGCAATTTGTGGTTCTTACCAAAACTATTAGCACAAAACTGAAGGCACCCAGTTGTACAGGTGAGGTCTTTGGTTGTGGTGGCATTTAATTTTCCTTTCACTTGAGCTAGCAGACTCAAACCTGTTCCAGCATTACAATGCTTCTGTGCACAAAGACAGCTCCATGAAGATATGATTTACATGGGTTGGAGTGGAATATCTTGAGTGGCCTGCGACAAAGCTCTGACCTCAAACCTATCTAAACACCATTGGGATAAAGGGCATTGCTAAATGCACTCCAGGCTTCCTCACCCTACAACACTAGCCAACGTTAGTAACAATCTTGTGGCTGAATAAGCAGAAATTCCACAAGCACTCCAAAATCAAGTGGAGCATCTTCCAAGACAAATAGAGGTTATTATAGCATCAAATGGGGACTAAATGTGGAATTGGATATTTTTACATATGACTCCATGTATTTGCTATCTTTCTTTCTTTCTTTCTTTCGGCTTCTCCTATTAGGGGTCGCCACAGCGGATCATCCGTATTCATGATCCGCATGTTTGATTTGGCACATGTTTTACGCTGGATGCCCTTCCTAACGCAACCCTCCCCATTTATCCGGGCTTGGGACCGGCACTAAGAGTGCACTGGCTTGTGCAACCCTAATGGCTGGGGTTGGTTCCCTGCCCGGGGATCAAACCCGGGCCGCAGCGGTGAGAGCGCCGCATCCCCACCACTAGACCACCAGGGAACCATATGACTCCATGTATATGTTTTTATAATTATCGAGTATCTAATTGGGGTGATTTAGTACCTTTTTCTTCTCTGAATATGTTTTTATAGCGCACACACATATAAGTGCCATATGCAATGACAAGAAATGCAGCAGTGACAAGGCAGCATATGTCTGGGGGAAAAAGAATACATAAAATAATTACATGAATTACAATTACACGATGAATTCAGCCAGTAAAAGTTCTATAATAAAACTATGGAAAATTAAAATTACATAACGTACTTGAAATTTTCTAAATACTCCACCAGCATTTCTATTATTATCAACTAAATAATATATTTATTTATTTTTATTATATCCTGTCACATTTGTTTGGTAGAGGAAATTTACAGTAATTTAGTATTGTCTCATAATATTGATAGAATAAAATCTAAATGTACCTGGGTTGAAAAAACAATTAAATAAAAAAAATAAAGAAAGAAATAAAAATCACACTCACATCCAATTTTTCTCCAGTGTGTGCAACATCCACGTCTATGGCCTCGGTAACAACGCGAGAGATATAGAACTACTAACCATGCAAATATAAATCCTACAGCCTCAATTATAAGTGTCCATCCTGAAATTGATAAGGAAATTACTTTGTTAGTGAATGCAACACAGTCATACATATGCACAAGTAAAAACACATCAGCTGAAAAGCACCTCAAGCATAATCATATACCCATTTAACAACATGAACCTTTGACAAACAGAACAAGCCTTCCTTTACTCAAGCAATAAATCCCTTATATAGTGTGTTAACATAAAAACATATATGCGTTTCTTTGTCAAATATGTACCAAGCCCCTACAATTATATATGTATTTTAAGACTTTACTTTTTAAATAAAAAAATGTAGATTTAAAACTTACCTCCGGACAAATCCTTAGACATGATAAAGAATATTACATAAATGCAAATTTCACTAAGGCTCAATATAGCAACGATAACCGACGACAGCGTGACATAAAAACCTGTAAAGGTAAAATAAACATATACATGCGATTAATGGATTTTTTTTTTTTTTACAGTACCAACATCAGCAAGGACAGTATGAGAAAATGAATAATGAATTAGGTTCGAGTTTAAATAATTATAGCAAATACAATTCTTACAATCAAAGCGCTTTCCTTGAAAGAAGTACTTTTGTAGAGTAAAAACCATCATCATGCCCATTATCAGAGGGGGCACCACTGAAGGTATTTCCAAGATGTCTGAAAGTCCAGAATGATACAGTATATATTATTATAGGGCTAGATTAAACTTTGTGGAGAACAGTAACTCTGTTGATTAAATTATGGACTCTGTGGGTCATATGTATACATATTTATGTCCAAATGCTATATTTTAATTTGTAGATATTTCTAGACATTTTTGTTCAGAGGTATTAGCTCCTTAAACTATTTTTCTGGCCTCATTGGGTTTATGAAAATTACCTGCAGTTAGATAATGTCTCTAAGGCAGGGGTGTCAAACTCAGGCCCGAGGGCCAAATCTGGCCCAACGTACAATTATATCCAGCCCGCAAGACGATTTTATATAGATCTATTATTATTGTTATTAATGCCCTGGCGATATGAAGCGCTGATAACACAAACTACAGATCCCATAATGCAGCGCTTCAGCTGCCTTACGGAACTTTAAGATACCTGGGAACATTCCAGCGTCAATCAAGTCGAGCTTCTGTTGATGTATTTAACCCTATTGTAAAGTTATTGTGAAACAGCGCCTAACAATGGCGAAGAGAAAAGTTGATTCTGAAAACAGAGCCTTTTAAAACCGATGGGATTCTGTGTTAGTATTTTCCGGACTATAAGCCGCTACTTTTTTCCCCACGCTTGGAACCCCGCGGCTTAAACAATGAAGCGGCTAATTTATGAATTTTTCCTGGGTTTTTTCCGGTTTAACAAGCTTCATGCCAAAAAACTGAGCCCCATAACATTGCCGAACGGGTTCAGGTGAACCAATGAAATTCTTTATATTAAATCAGATGCGCTCCCACTGAATCGGCCGCACCACATCATAAATATGGATGATGTTCCTCTGACGTTTGACCTGCCGCTCACTCGGACTGTCAACAAGAAATGCGAATCATTCGTCACGCTGAAAACAACCGGTCATGAAAAAACGCACTTCACCTGTGTTCTGAGCTGCACGGCATCGGGAGAAAAGCTTCACCGATGGTGATTTTTAAACGCACGACGAGGCCAAAAGAAAAACTCCAGAGAAATTGTTGTGAAAGGAAGGAGGAAGACAGTGAACAATGAC
Organism: Silurus glanis; assembly: GCA_014706435.1. Lineage (NCBI taxonomy): Eukaryota > Metazoa > Chordata > Actinopteri > Siluriformes > Siluridae > Silurus > Silurus glanis. The sequence goes on along the minus strand of JAAIIK010012006.1, from coordinate 3,490 downwards.
TTTCTTGGTAGGCTACTGTTTAGATACAAGCCGTGTAACAGACACTGTCTTTCGTTAAAGCCTGTGTAAAGGTGATTAGTTTCAGTGTAGACAGTTAATAGTCCGGAAATTACGGTATATGTATATGTATATGTATATTACGGTATATCTGACATTTCAGCAGACGTTTTTCACCAGAGCAAAATCACAAAGTGAAGCTGGTGTGAAAACAGAGGAGAAATCCGAGGCACATCAGCCGGTTATTTACCGAGGAAGAGTTTTTGAAGTTATATAAAGTTTAAGATTATTTTTTATAAAATGGCAGCATGTTCATATTTCTAACTTGTATCATTTTGACAGGAGATATTTTTATGGAGAGCAAAATATTTTAAGTTATTTAAAGTTTAAGTTTATTTATTCTGGAATAATATTCCTGTCTGTTTTTATTCATATTTATGTTCACATTTAGTTTTATTGTGTTCAATAAATGTTTAACCTGTTCGGCCCGCAACCTAAAGTGTGCTTTGAGTTTTAGCCCCCTGTGCAATTGAGTTTGACACCCCTGCTCTAAGGGTTCAGTAAAAGCCATTCAATCACTATAATTAAAGCACTGAAAAAAACTGATTATGTCGTTATGGTGGCATCTGCCAAGAGATAGTCAGTTCGCAAAGGTGATCCGGTGGAAGCAGGATAAATGGGATGGAAGCAGCGCAAAATGGACCATAGTTTAATTGAAGAAGGTGTTCTAGTCTGATGAATCACATTTTCTTTTACATCATGTGAACAGACAAGAATATGTGCATGGCCTTACCTGGAGAAGAGATAGCACTAGGATGTGCTATGGAAAGGAGGCATTGGAATGTTACTTTGAAATGCTTCACCTAAACACTGCTGCAGGTCAAGTACACCCCTTCACCGCAACAGTATTCCCTAATTGCAGTGCCCTCTTTCACCAATCATCCACACTTCAATTTTCTTTCAAGAATGGTTTGAGAAAAATCAGGAGTCCAATGTGTTAACTCAGCCTACAGTAAAGATCTACTCTTATGGAGTCCATGCCTTGAAGTGTCAGAAATGTTTTCGCACGACAAATCTACACATCTAGTTGTTTCCAGTATGTTAAAATAAAAATACATTTTAACAAGTGCCATATAATTTCCAGATATACTTCTTTAATCTACAAATTTTCACCCTAATGAGCAACCCGGAGGTCACATCAGTTTTAATAATTATGTCAATATATTGTTTCTATTAATTGGAATTATAATACGTTGTAGTTATTATATTGATCTGGTTCTGCAATTTTGGTTTGACTTGCATAAATTATTAGTTGGCTGATTATAAAATACTTTATACTTGATTCAGTTATTATTTTAATTATAGGTTGTTTAGATAATACTCCAGCAGTTTAATGTGTTAATTAACTTATTGAAGCCACAAGAAACTAAATCAATGTCATAAAATAATCAATGCACTTGACAACCTGAACTTCAGCATAACATGGTGTGGTTAAATCAGATTGTCAGACTGCTGTCACTAGCGTATTTCGTGAGAATACATGCCATGGCAATACATTTTGTATGCTATGTAATCAGATCATCTGCAAATAGCTGATGCTTCCAGGATTTTAAAAGCATTCAAAATAGTTTTTTTGTAGCGTCCAAACCATTGGCTTTGGGCGAAGCATGTAAATGTGCCTGAAAAATGGTGGGTGCAAGAGAACAGTCAGTTCTGGAGATTGATGTGTTGGAATCGGGAAAAGCAACTTTAACAAGAACCAATTTGTGATGGAGACCTAGTCATTTATCCAAAGCTTCAGGCAATGTGGGGTGTTCCCGATGTACGGTCGTTAGTACTGTACCTACCAAAATTGATCCAACCAATCGTTGAACCAGCAACAGGGCCAAGGGCATCCAAGGCTTCTGTAATTGCTTTGTGTGGGAGTTTGGGAGGCTAGCCCTTCTGGTTCCTATCCCACAGAAGAACTTGAACTAATTACTAATGCAGGTCTTGATCAAGGAAAACACCTTAGAACACATCAGAACTAGACCATGGAGTAATGGAAGAAGGTAAGCTTATAACCTTATATTCTGAAAGAATCTCATTTTTTTATGGCAGTCTCTCTCTCAGCAGGATAATGCCCTCAGTTGAACTGCAAGAAGTCTTCAGAAATGTTTTTTAGGAACATGACAAGGTGTTGTACAAGGTGTTTGCTTGGCCACGAAATGTAAAAATAATTTCTATTTTAGTGGCACCTTTAATTGTGTTCACAAGTTAATGAAGCTGCAATAACATACATCATGTTGTGAAATCCTCATGTGTGCACGACAGCCGAAAACCTGAATTTCAGCATTACATGAAGTTCGTGACATGTTTACGTCAAACTGCCAGACTGTCTGTGGTACTGTGTTGCATCTGGATCCAAGTTCTCCCGTTCAGACACACAGGTTTCATTTCAGAATATTAATAAAATTAATTTTATAATAAATGTTCACTATGCATCTGTAACTCAATTCTGAATAAGGCATCCTATGACAGGGGTTTTGCTGTGACAGCTTTTATAACAGTACTCACATTCAAAGTAGTCTTTCGTGCTACTGAGCAGGAGTCCAAACAGCGCTATATTAAGTAAGTCGAGAGACACAATCAAGCGAATCCAGACACCGTTAAGAGCTGTTTAAGAGGAAAACAAAATTTAAATGTAGGTAAGTTTCTACATTTTGCAGGTAAAATCAATTTCAAATAGTTTCCATATGATCCGACTGTATGTTTATATTTTAAAACTGCCAGGATTCACTTTTTCAATACTAACAAATTAATAACCAAAGGTGAGACGTTCCCCATTATTCCCCATATTTTCCCCCACCTAAATATTCCCACCTATTCTTTTTATTGAACTTGATTATTGTTGGTTGCAATATCATACATACAGTGCTAAAAACCTGACACGAAACATCTTTATTTAATTTCACAAAAACCTGCTATTTTAACAGGGACAATGGTTTTATTAGTGGGACAGGGGAAAAACAGTGTTACACTTGATATTACAATATGTCACTACTAATGGCAGTAGTCAGATGTAGGGAAACAAAAAAAATAATTCATTAAACCATTACACAAGATACAACATATATTTTCCTTACCTAATAGAGCAGCAGTGATGAAACTCACGAATGCAATTAGTGTCAGTATAATTACAATGCATCCTGCTGTCGTCCGAATCTGGCCAATGTTAGCAAAAAAAACTAAATGATCAATTAAAAAAAAAATTTAAAAAATTAAAAGAAAGGTATGATTTTTATTTACACATGCCTGCCAACAACTTTTCTCAACTTCTTCAACCCACTGGACCTCAGTATGCCCTGTCTTCTTGATTTCATGATCCCATTAAACATTGTTATCTAAAGAAGGACTTTAAGCTTATGCTCAAAACTTCAGATCATTTACTTGAGGTCATTATGTGAGCAGCATCACACACACACACACACACACACACACACACACACACACA
>JAAIIK010011989.1:0-11234 GCA_014706435.1 Silurus glanis | reverse complement strand
GTAGAAGGTCTTAAGCACCTGAGAGGGTAGTTTAAAGTCCCTTAAGCATCTCAGATGGTACAGACGCTGCCGGGCCTTCTTCACCAGGGTGTTGGTGTCACAGATCCTGTGTGATGTTAACACCAAGGTACCGGAAACTGTCCACTCTCTCCACTGGGGTCCCGCTGATGTTTATAGGTTGGTATGACCGCTCCCGCTTTGTGCTGAAGTCCACGATCAACCCCTTAGTCTTGCTGACGTTCGGGAGAAGGTTGTTCTCCTGGCACCATCTCTCCAGGTTTTTAACCTCCTGTAGGTAGGCCGTCTCGTCGTTGTTGGAGATCAGACCCACCACAACAGTGTCGTCAGCAAACTTGATGATGGTGGTGGAGTTGGATGTGGCCACACAGTCATGTGTGTACATTGAGTAAAGCAGGGGGCTCAGAACACGACCCTGGGGGGCGCCAGTGCTGAGGGTGAGGGTGGATGAGGTGTGTTTTCCCACCCGTACGGCTTGTGGTCTGTCTGTCAGGAAGTTAGAGATCCATTGACACAGCGGCTGGCTGAGTCCCAGGACCTCCAACTTAGAGGTGAGTGTGGAGGGAATTATGGTGTTAAACGCTGAACTGTAGTCCACGAACAACATCTTTGCATAATTCCCATTTCTTTGGTCCAGGTGGCTCATCGTGGTGTGGAGAAGATGAGCAATGGCGTCCTCACTAGAGCGGTTCTGACGGTACGCAAACTGTAGTGGGTCCAGTGTGTCTGGTAGTGATGCAGTGATGAAGTCTCTGACCAGTCTCTCGAAGCACTTCATCACTACTGAGGTCAAGGCTACAGGGCGGTAGTCGTTAAGGCAGGCGGGCTGGGGTTTCTTCGGGACAGGAACAATGGTGGACTGTTTGAAACATGAGGGGACAACAGACTGTTCCAGTGAGAGGTTGAATATCTCCGTGAACACCGGTGCTAGCTGGTCAGCGCAGGCTTTCAGAACCCGGCCTGTGATGCCATCTGGTCCTGCTGCCTTCCTGGTATTCACTCTCTTGAAAGCCCTCCCCACGTCATGCTCCGAGATGGTGAACGTGTTTACCTCTCCGGCTCTCTCGGCGTGCACGCTGGTTGTGCCGCTAGCGCCGCTAGCGTGGTTAGCTGCAGCCTCGAAACGAGCGTAAAAGGTGTTTAGCTCGTCTGCCAGAGAAGCGTCCGCATTCACCCTTCTAGAAGATGGTGTTTTATAGTCCGTTATTGTTCTTAGTCCCTGCCACAGGTTCCTAGAGCCACCGTGTTGAAACTGTGACTCTAGTTTCCTCCCGTAGCGCCGCTTTGCTTCCTTCACCGCTCTGCGAACACTGTAAGACGCAGCCTTGTACTCGTCCATGTCCCCGGTGGCGAGCCCCGTGTTGTAGGCAGCGGAGCGGGATCTCAGAGCGTCGCGGATGGTTTTATCCACCCACGGCTTCTGGTTGGGAAACGTTCTGATAGTGGTTTTCTGCACTGTATCATCAGCTAGTTTCCCGATGAATCCCACAACCGCTTCCGTAAACATGTTGACGTCATCAGAGCTGCGCCGGAACATGTCCCAGTCTGCGTCATCCAAAGCGTCCTGCAGAGCGGCCACCGATTGGTCAGTCCAGCGCGCGACCTCCCTCTGAACCGGAGCTTCCTGTTTCAGCCTTTGTTTGTAAACAGGCATGAGGAAGATGGCGGCATGGTCCGATTTCCCAAACGGTGGACGTGATTGTGCCTTGTAGCTGTTCTTGAATGGCGTGTAACAGTGGTCCAGTGTTCTTTCGCCCCTGGTGGGGCAGGTGATGTGCTGATGAAAGTTCGGTAGTGCGCGCTTGAGGTTGGCACTGTTGAAATCTCCGACCACAATGAGCGCAGCGTCCCGATGCTGTGTTTGGTGAAGAGTTAGTGTCTCGTGTAAATCCCATACTGCAGTGTCCGTGTCCGCTTGAGGTGGAATATAAACGGCACTGACAATGACCGAGCTGAATTCCCGAGGTAGATAGAAGGGCCGACATTTGATGGTCAGTAGTTCCAGATTTGGTGTGCAGGAGCGTGAAAGAGAAACGATGCTCGCGCTGTCGCACCAGTGGTTGTTCACCATCAGACACACTTCACCTCCTCTTGACTTCCCCGACTCCAGTGTTCTGTCCATGCGGTAAACCGAGAAGGACTCGGCCGGCTGGATGGCGTGGTCCGGTACCGCTGGGTTCAGCCATGTCTCGGTGAAGCAGAGAAGGTTGCAGTCCCGAATGTCTCTCTGGAACTTGACCCTTGCCCTGAGGTCGTCGAGCTTGTTCTCCAGTGACTGGACGTTGGCTAACAGGATACTAGGTAAGGGAGCGCGGTGTGCGCGTGCCCTCAGCCTGTTCCTGACGCCGGCTCGTTTCCCTCGCGGACGCCGGTACGGGTCGCGTCCTTTGTTCACCCTCAGGATCTCGCTCGGCCAGCATGGGTCCGGGTTTAAAAACGGCGAAAGGTGAGTGCATTGTACACCAATAGATATAAGAGTGTCTCTGTCATATCTAATGATGTCCATCTTGTGTAGATGGAAGTGTAACTACTTAAATAAAAGTATAAAATAAACAAAAAAAGAGAAAACGTAGCCGGAGCAGTCGTGACGGCAGCCGACCTCACCGGCGCCATCTTGAATTTCGTGGACGAATAGCGTTCAGGGGAAGACCTGCCAGCAGAGAGTTGCAGTAGTCAAGTCTTGAAATGACAAGAGACTGAACAAGCACCTGGGCAGCCTGTATGGAGAGAAATGGTCGAATCCTTCGGATGTTATAGAGAAGAAATCGACAAGAACGAGCAACATTAGCGACATGTGGGAAGAAGGACAGTTCATTGTCCATAGTTACCCCGAGGTTATGAGCAGTGGCTGAAGGGGAGAGCAGAGAGTCATGAAGTGTTATTTGGAGATTAATACAGTGAAAGGTGCAAAAAACAGCAGTTAAAGAGTGTAGTACGGTCAAGTATAAATAATAATAAATAAATGGTGGTGAAATGGATTGAGATGAGTAATGAGTGTGTGTTAAGTGTTAAGTCCAGGTTGTACAGTTCGGTAACACACATTTGAGTGAGTGAGTGAGTGTGTGTGTGTGTGTGTGTGTGTGAGTGAGTGTGAGAGTGCGTGAGTTCCCTTTAAGTTCTGTGTATTGAGGAGCCTGATGGCTTGCGGGAAAAAACTGTTGCACAGTCTTGATGTGGCGGCCCGAATGCTTCGGAACTGTTTTCCTGATGGCAGGAGAGTAAAAAGTGTGTGTGACTGGTGTGGTCGTGCACAATGCTGTGTGCTTTGCGGATGCAGCGTGTGGTGTAAATGTGCATAATAGAGGGGAGAGAGACTCCGATGATCTTCTCAGCTGTCCTCACTATCCTCTGTAGGGTCTTGCGATCCGAGACGGTGCAGTTCCCAAACCAGGCAGTGATGCAGCTGCTCAAGATGCTCTCACTGGTCCCTCTGTAGAACATGGTCAGGATAAGGGGGAAGGGAGATGGGCTTTCCTCAGCCTTCTCAGGAAGTAGAGATGCTGCTGGGCTTTATTAGTGATGGAGCTGGTGTTGAGTGACCAGGTGAGGTTGTCCGCCAGATGAACACCAAGGAATTTGGTGCTCTTGACGATCTCCACTGATGATCCATCAATAATCAGTGGAGATTGGTCGCTCTGTGCTCTCCTGAAGTCCACAACCATCTTTTTGGTTTTGTCAATGTTCAGAGACAGGTTGTTTGCTCCACACCAGGCAGTTAGCTGTTTCACCTCCTCTCTGTATGCTGACTCGTCATTCTTGCTGATTAGACCCACCACGGTCGTGTCATCGGCAAACTTGACGATGTGGTTGGAGCTGTGCATTGCTACACAGTCGTGACTCAGCAGAGTGAACAGCAGTGGGCTGAGCACACAGCCCTGAGGGGCCCCAGTGCTCAGTGTGGTGGTGCTGGAGATGCTGTTCCCGTTCCAGACTGACTGAGGTCTCCCAGTCAGGAAGTCCAGGATCCAGTTGCAGAGGGAGGTGTTCAGGCCCAGTAGGCTCAACTTCTCGATCAGGTGCTGAGGAATGATTGTGTTGAATGCTGAGCTGAAGTCAATGAACAGCATTCGTACATATGAGTCCTTGTTGTCCAGGTGGGTAAGGGCCAGATGGAGGGTTGTGGAGATGGCATCGTCCGTGGAATGGTTCGGACGATACGCAAACTGCATGGGGTCCAGGGAGGGTGGAAGCTGGGTCTCAATGTGCCTCATGACGAGCCTCTCGAAGCACTTCATCACGATGGGTGTGAGCGCGATGGGATGATAGTCATTGAGGCAGGAGACAGTAGATTTCTTCGGCACGGGAACAATAGTCGTTGTCTTGAGGCACGTGGGAACAACATTTCTGCTCAGGGAGATGTCAGTGAAGACATCTGCTAGCTGTTCTGAGCATTCCCTGAGCACTCTGCCAGGAATGTTGTCAGGTCCAGCAGACTTCCGTGGGTTAACTCTGCGTAGAGTTTTTCTCACTTCAGCTGTGGTTAGACAGAGCTTCTGGTCAGTGGGAGGAGGGATGGTCTTAGGCGCTTTCACGTTGTTCTGTACCTCAAACCGGGCGTAGAAGTCGTTCAGTGCATCTGGGAGGGAGGCATCACGGTCACAAGCAGGTGATGTTGTAGTTAGTGATCGCCTGGATGCCCTGCCACATGCGCCGGGTGTCTCCACTGTCCTGGAAGTGGTCGTGGACACATCATCAACGCACTCGCTGATGTAGCTGGTCGCTGTTGATGTGTACTCCTCCAAGTTGATGGAATCGCCATTGGTTGCTGTCCCAGTCAGTGCACTCAAAACAGTCCTGAAGTGCAGAAGTAGTTCCTTCTGGCCAGGTTTTCACCTGTTTCAGAACCGGTTTAGAGTGAGTGAGTGTGTGTGTGTGTGTGTGTGTGTGTGTGTGTGTGTGTGTGTGTGTGTGTGTGTGCGTGTGTGTGTGTGTGTGTATTGTTGGGATTGGAACATATCTTCAATATCAACGTTGAATAATGGACAGTAAAGATCAAAGTGTCTTCTTTTCAAATATATTTAAATTGTGTATGTAGCCCACTTTTATCAGGAACTGTTAACATTTAAAGTTAGGTAGGGAATGTTCAGCTGTGAGTCCCAAAAGCTGTGGCAAAGGCTAACAGGTTAATTAACCAATACATCACAAACAAATGGAATGAAACCTGCACAAAAACAGTAAATTGTATAAAATAAGCCCTAGTACTAAAAAAATATTATATTTTAAATCATATATTTTAAATCATTTATATTTATATTTTTTTAAATCAACGTATGACCAAGTTGTCTACACTAGGTGCCGACTTGGCCACTTGAGGCTTACTCATAGTTTTCTACTGATGGGTAAAGCTCCTCCCTTATGTCTCTCATGTCAAGTTCCTTTAACAATTAAACACACCTTGTTGGACTGTAACTTTCATGATACTGCTAGGAAAAGATTTTTACTCAGAAACATGTTTACGAGGGATCTTTCATAATGTATGAGAAAGTTTTTTGTCTTATGTGAAGCTGGAATTTCTTATATAGTAATTTAAATTTAATGGCTATGATGATAACCATGTCTGTCATGTTTATAGCCTTGAAGCTAACATGTCAATAAAACTTAATTAACAAACAAACAAACAAACAAACGTCAGTTGAACCGCTCACTATTGAGGCTCAGGTTCAAGATGCTTACTATCAAGCAGGTCGTGTCTCAAATCAGATTCAGGAACCGTCTGTAGGACCTCTCTATGTTTAACAAAGATTAAGTGGACAAAACCAAAAATCTAAAAATTGGACTAATTTGAACAAAGAACAGCTCTCCACCGAACTAATGTACTAATTGAACTCGGAGAAGCATTTGTGTAAATCTGTAGTTTCTGAGGCTGGTAATTCTGATAAACTTTTCCACTGCAGCAGAGGTAGCTCTTCATCTTTGGTCCTCATAAGCGCCTGATTATCATAGCATTATGTTTTTTGTGACTGCATTATTTAATTGAGTGTTGTTAACTAAGACCCTATGTCCAAGTGGACATGTCAGCTGTGTGGCTCAAGGTTCAAATCAGTTTTAGGTATTCACCAATTAAATACCAATACGATTTAAAACTTCAAATAATACATAAACAAATAAATAGAGTTCTTCCAGTCAAGGAATGAGAAGGAGTGAATCAGCTTTATTGCAGCCAATTCAGCCTTGTCCCAGAGAGGATAAAACCTCTTAAATAGCAGTATTGTGCTAAGATAAAGAGGTTGCTTTAAAACTTTTGTACAATATACAGCAGCAAGTGTGTGTAACATACGGGAATGAAGTAATGACTGACTGTTCTGATAATGCAGTACTTGCTGCAGTCTGTTCCTGTCCTGTTTTGTTGCTGCTCCAAACCAGATGGTGATGGATGTGCACAGGACAGATTCAATGACTACAGTGTAGAACTGTATCAACATCATCTGTGGCAGACCATGCTTCCTTTATTGGTGTAGAAAGTACATCCTTTGCTGGGCCTTTCTTCTTTTTTTTTTTAATAGAGTTTATGTTAGACTCCCATTTAACCCAGCCATTAGGGAGGCACAAGCCAGTGCACTCTTAGTGCCGGTCCCAAGCCTGGGTAAATGGGGAGGGTTGCGTTAGGAAGGGCATCCAGCGTAAAACATGTGCCAAATCAAATATGCGGATCACAAATGAGAATTTCATACCGGATCGGTCGAGGCCCAGGTTAACAATGACCGCCACAGGTATCGTTAGCCGACAGGGTACCGGTGGAGATTGGGCTACTGTTGGCCGCAGGAGGAGAAGGAGAGGAGGAAGACGTCTACAGAGACGGCAGGAAAAGGAGCAGTGTAGGAGAGTGGAGGTTCGGGTTGGTACTTCAAATGTTGGTACTATGACGGGTAAAGGGAGAGAGATAGCTGATATGATGGAGAGGAGAAAGGTAGATATGTTGTGTGTTCAGGAGACCAAGTGGTAAGTGAGTAAGGCCAGGAATATTGGAGGTGGGTTCAAACTGTTCTATCATGGTGTGGATGGAAAGAGAAATTGTGTAGGGGTGATTCTGAAGGAAGAGTACAGTAAGAGTGTAGTGGAGGTGAAGAGAGTTTCTGATAGGGTGATGAACGTGAAGCTGGAAGTTGAAGGGATGATGATAAATGTCATCAGTGCCTATGCTCCACAAGTTGGCTGTGAGATGGAGGAGAAGGAAAGATTCTGGAGTGAATTAGATGAAGTGGTAGATGGTGTACCTAGGAAAGAACAATTGGTGATTGGGGCAGACTTTAATGGGCATGTTGGTGAAGGGAACAGAGGTGATGGTACCGATCTTTAAGCATAAGGGAGATGTGCAGACCTGCAGTAACTACAGGGGAAATAAGTTGATCAGTCACACCATGAAGTTATGGGAAAGAGTAGTGGAAGCCAGGCTGAGAGAAGAGGTGACCATCTGTGAGCAACAGTATGGTTTCATGCCGAGGAAGAGCACCACAGATGCCTTGTTTGCTTTGAGGATGTTGATGGAGAAGTATAGAGAAGGACAGAAGGAATTGCATTGTGTATTTGTGGATTTAGAGAACGCGTACGACAGGGTGCCGAGAGAGGAGCTGTGGTACTGTATGAGGAAGTCAGGTGTGTCAGAGAAGTATGTGAGGGTGGTGCAGGACATGTATGAGGACAGTGTGACAGCAGTGAAGTGTGCAGTAGGAACGACAGACTGGTTCAGGGTGAGGGTTGGACTACATCAAGGATCGGCCCTGAGCCCTTTCCTGTTTGCAGTGGTGATGGACAGGTTGACAGACGAGGTCAGACAGGAGTCTCCCTGGACTATGATGTTTGCGGATGATATTGTGATTTGTGGTGAGAGTTTTGAGCAGGTTGAGAAGAGCCTGGAGAGGTGGAGATATGCGCTGGAGAGAAGGGGAATGAAAGTCAGTAGGAGTAAGACAGAGTACATGTGTATGAATGAGAGGGAGGGTAGTGGAGTGGTGCGGTTGCAGGGAGAAGAGGTGGAGAAGGTGGAGGAGTTCAGGTACCTGGGGTCAACAGTGCAAAGTAATGGAGAGTGTGTTAGAGAAGTAAAGAAAAGAGTGCAGGCAGGGTGGAGTGGGTGGAGAATAGTGACAGGAGTGTTTTGTGATAGTAGGGTATCTGCAAGAATGAAAGGGAAAGTTTATAGGACTGTGGTGAGACCTGCGATGTTGTATGGATTAGAGACAGTAGCATTGAGTAGAAGACAGGAGGTGGAGCTGGAGGTAGCAGAGCTGAAGATGTTAAGGTTTTCGTTGGGAGTGACGAGGATGGACAAGATTAGAAATGAGTTTATTATTGGAACCTTTGTTTACCTCCATACAATTGTAGTTTACATATCCTTCGGCTTTTACAGCTATTCTTGAAAAATCCCGATTATGCCCTTTTATTTTTTTCCCCAAAACAGCTCTTGCAGATTTCACACCTTTTTCTTGCCAGCATCTCCTGATTTTGCACTGTTTGCAAGTCATCCTTTGTTTTGCTTATACCCTGTCAAGAAACATCTTACTTTTTCACATCTTGGTTTTAATTAATTCTAGTTTTACCAAATCAGGGCGTTAGTTTTAACACTTTCTTAAAGCAAAGTCTACTAACTTGCCATGCCAAGGAATGGCAGCATTTGTTTTAAAGTTTGTGGTTTTGGTGCTTTTCGAATTATAGCAACATTGGCTAGTGATATTTTGTGGCATTGCTCCTCAAGTACCCTTCTTAGGTATTTTATTTTGACTTAACATTTGGTTTACAGCATTGTAGCTTCTCTTTACTCACTACATGCCCATTCAATATAAATTAATAAACTGTCAAAATACATAAACAATCATTTTGGAATTTGTAATTTTGCTAAGTCTCGTACCAGTGCTTGATTGAATATTGATGGGCTTTTGGTATATCCTTGTGATAATTAGTGTAGGTATATTGTTGTCCATGATATGGCTGTAATGGAACACAGAAGAGGCAGGGTCTATTTCAGTGTACCACTTGGTATTTTCAGGAAGCTTAGTATTTTCATGTTGGAACATGTTGATTGTTCTTAGGCTCCCTTACCTAGTATCCTGTCAGTCAACGTCAAGTCTCTGGAAAACAAGCTCGACGACCTCAGGGCAAAAGTCAAGTTCCAGAGGGACATTCGGGACTGCAACCTTCTCTGCTTCAGCAAGACATGGCTGAACCCAGAGGTACTGGACCACGCCATCCATCCGGCCGAGTTTTTCTCAATTTACCACATGGACAGAACACTAGAGTAAGGGAAGTCAAGGAAAGGTGGAGTGTGTCTGATGGCAAGCATTGTTCCTCTTTCACGATCCAGAACACTAAATCTGGAACTTCTGACCATCAAATGTCGCCCCTTTTAACTACCTTGGGAATTCAACTCGTCATAGTCAGTGCCGTTTATATTCCACCTCAAGTGGACACAGACACTGCAATATGGGATTTACACAAGACACAGCAACGGGACGCTGCGCTCATTGTGGTGGGAGACTAACAGTGCTAACCTCAAGTGCACACTGCCAAACTTCCAGCAGCACATCACCTGCCTCACCATAGGCGAAAGGATGCTGGACTACTGCTACACACCATTCAAGAGCAGCTACAAGGCACAATCACGTCCACCATTTGGGAAATCGGACCATGCCGCCATCTTCCTCATGCCTGTATACTAACAAAGGCTGAAACAGGAAGCTCTAGTTCAGAGAGAGATCGCACCCTGGACTGACCAATCAGTGGCCGCTCTGCAGGAAGCTTTAGATGACGCAGACCGGGACATGTTCAGGCACAGGTCTGATGACGTCAACAAAGCGGCGATACGGGAGGAAACTAGAGTCACAGTTCACATGACTCTAGAATGTGAACCCTGCTCTAGGAGCCTGTGGCAGGGACTAAGAACAATCACGGACTATAAAACACCATCTTCCAGAATGGTGAATGCAGATGCTTCTCTGGCAGATGAGCTAAACAACTTTTACGCTCGCTTCAAGGCTGCAGCTAACTATGCTAGCGGTGCTAGTGGCACAAACAGCATACATGCTGAGAGAGCGACGTTCAATAGCATAATTCTCTCCACGCTCACCTCTAAGTTGGAGGTCCTGGGACTCAGCCTGCAGATGTGTCAATGGATCTCCAACTTCCTGACAAACAGACCACAAGCCGTACGGGTCGGCAAACACACCTTATCCACCCTCACCCTCAGCACTGGAGCTCCTCAGGGTTGTGTTTTGAGCTCCCTTCTGTACTCACTGTACACACATGTCTGTGTGGCCACTTCCAACTCCACCACCATCATCAAGTTTGCTGACGACACTGTTGTGGTGGGCCTGATCTCCAACAACGATGAGACAGCCTACCTACAGGAGATTAAAAACCTGGAGAAATGATGCCAGGAGAACAATCTTCTCCTGAACGTCAGCAAGACTAAGGAATTGATAGTGGACTTCAGCACAAAGCAGGAGAGGTCATACCAACCGCTAAACATCAATGGGTCCCCTGTGGAGAGAGTGAAGAGTTTCCGGTACCTAGGTATTCACATCACACAGGACCTGTCTTGGTCCTGTCACATCAACACCCTGGTGAAATCCCGGCATCATCTGTACCATCTGAGATGCTTAAGGGACTTTAAACTACCCTCTCAGGTGCTAAAGACCTTTTACACTTGCACCATTGAGAGCGTTCTTATGGGTAGCATCACTTCCTGGTTCGGGAACAGCACCTTGCAGGACAGACGAGCCCTCCGGAGGGTGGTGCGCTTAGCTGAGTGTAACATCCACAGCGAGCTCCATAACCTGCAGGACATCTACAGCACACGGTGCCGGACCAGGGCCAGGAAGATTGTGAAGGACCTCAGCCATTCCAACAATGGACTCTTTTCTCTGTTATGTTTCTCTGTTATGTATAACTCAATAGTTAAGTTTATAATCTTGCATACCAGTGTAGATTTATTCATTGCTAGAGACTCAAAGCACATTTGTATGTCGCTCTGGATAAGGCTAAATGCCGCAAATGTAAATGTAAATGTATGTTCAGGGAAGTGCTTCCGCTCCTTGAAAGCAAACACAGAGAGAATTTGAAGAAGCTTCTTCCTGCAGGCCATTCAGAGTTTAAACCAGGAAACACCCAGGGTCTATTACTGGACCTCTCTCTCGCTGTCTTCACTGCGTTTTCTGCGTTCACTGTGTTTCCACACAACTTTTATGCAGTTCTTACGGTTGTGTACATTTTGTGTAATATAT
>JAAIIK010011964.1:0-11465 GCA_014706435.1 Silurus glanis | reverse complement strand
ATATATATATATAAATATTCATTAAAAGACTAATAAGTAGATCAGTTTGTTACTGGACATGTAGAAGATGCGTGTAGAAGTAAAATGTATATTTGTATACATTGAATTAACATTAATATCTAAATTATGAATTTAAATTCATAAATTATTTTTTTTATTTTTAATTCTATATTGTTTACCTTAAATTCAGTATTATTTACCATACATTAGATTAACTAGATAAATAGTTAAATTACACTAAAAATGAGCAATTCACACATTTTATCCGCTAAGCTGTAAAGAAAAATCCTTGTGTCCTCAGAATTTTTATCTTATCAGACCACAGAGGTTTATGAGGGAGCCTTTTGTTTCTTAAAAAAATCTACACTGTTTCCACTAATAAATATCTACCGCTGGTTATCTTGGGAGGTAGGGACACCCTCTGAACTAGAATTTTGTTTTCTAAGATCTAGTGGATTCAAAGGTCCCTTGCATTTACTGCCAAAAACACCCTTTGGTGTTGAGTTAAATAGATAATATGTTGATAATCTGTAACATTAGACCACATGGCAGAAGCATATGCCAGAATATATGGGCAAAATAATACGTGTTGTTTGTTTGTATCGCTTTTTTGTATCACTTTTTCATATATCACTTTTTTTATACATTAGAGTAATTCATTTTCACTTTGATATAGCAGAAGCAAAAGTCTTCTAATATCACCACCATCCCTCTGAGACTAATAGGATGGTGGTGATATTAGAACTATAGATTAAAGTGGTCTCCAAAGCCTACCCAGCTTAATAAACATAAACTATAGATAAAAAATAGAAGGGCCATACAAAGAAGTTATATTAAAAAAAAAAAAAAAATATATGAAATACATTTTCTTTCTTAGCATACTGAGTTTTCATTTGTTTATTTTATTTTAGCAACCAAGCTCTTCTGGTTGTCAAAGCCCACCTCAATGTGTTGTTGCAGTAGGACTGTAGCCAGTTTGATGTAGCAAGTAGCAATATTTTTTTTTTATATCAACTCAATATTAAAAGTACATAAATTATTGAAATTAAAATACACTTTTAAAGTCTTACCCAGCTTTCAAATGAAATATATTTCTATTTGTACCTGGTGATCATAATAATTTCATTTGTAACATTTTAACTAATCGGTTAGGATTGTTTTTCTATGCCTAGTTATGAATTATGTGTATCACTGAATAAATTATTCTTTCCTCTTTAGTAACTGATTCATCCAGCTCCCGATCATTGCAAAACTAAGGTATATAACACTTGCTGTAGATTGGCTAACTTACATCAGGAGACTTTTTTTTGTGTGTGTGTTAGGTGGAACCTGGAAGAAACCCCATGCAAACATGTGGAGAACAAATTCTACAGAGCCAGTAACCTCAGTATCTCAGGATTGGCCAAGGAACACAAGAATTTTGAGGTGGAGCAATGCAGCTCACTGTGCCCATGTGTCCTAGTAAATTAATACTCTTTTTTTTATATTCGAAAAATAGTTTAAATAAATGTAAGACTTTGCATGCACATAAATAATTTTCTGTCTGCACCTATTAGCAGCTTTAAAATACTTTGATGCTTAACATGCTTAATGGTTAATATTTGCTATCTGAAAGGTAACCTTATCGAACTTCAGGGTTTGCCTGTCATTTATCCCACAGTGCTAATCAGATAGGCTAATCTATGATCCATTTGTGCCAGTATATATATATTGAACAGAGCTCTCCTGAGAGGGGATAAGGTACAGTAAGGTAGATTCCACGTTCAGGTCATTTTAAGGATAACTCCAAGGAGGATTTATTAGAATTCAATGATTATATATATATATATATATATATATATATATATTTATATAAATAAAATGGTTACTATATACAAGTTTTTATTATTATTATTATTATTATTATTAGTAGTAGTAATAGTAGTAGTAGTAGTAGTAGTAGTAGTAGTAGTAGTAGTTTTTAGTTTATATTATTTATTTTATTTATTTGTTTGTTTCATTTGAATATTAGTCATAGTCATAGTTTATGTTACAAAACATTAGGATTGTAAATATGCAAGTATAAATATGATAAGTATAAAACAAAATATAAAAAAAGTATAAAAAAAATCTTTTGGGCAAAGTATCAATTGCAGCTCATGGAAATACAGGGTACTCATGTTCTAAAGGTTGAACATATATTATGTTCAAAGCATGTTTAAGCACATAGTGTATTATGAGGCTGAAAACACTGATTATATAATGAAAATAATATATTCAAAGTATTCTTGCTCCTGTTTCCATTTCAAAAGTGAAAGTGAAAACATTTTGAATATAGTGCATGTATCTAGTATTTAAGAAAGGGTGCCAAATTAAGAGTTATTGTATTGTATGAGAAATTACAGACTGGTTCAAGGTGGAGGTGAGATCCAGGATTGGCTCTGAGCCCTTTTTCTGTTTGCAGAGAGGGCAGTGGAGTGGTGTGGTTGTAGGGAGAAGAAGTGGTTGAAGGCAGATGAGTTCCTGGGGTCAACAGAGCAAAGTAATTTAGAGTGTGTTAGAGAAGTGAATAAAATACTGCAGGCATGGTGGAGTGGGTGGAAAAGAGTGGCAGGAGTGATAGAAGGATATCTGCAAGAGTGAAAGGGAAGGTTTATAGGACTGTGATGATACCTGCTTTGTTGTATGGTGTAGAGCCAGTGGTATTGACTAAAAGACAGTAGGCAGAGCTGAAGATGCTGAGATTTTCATAGGGAGTGACGAGGATGGACAGGATTAGAAACAAGTTTATTAGAGGGGCCACGCATGTAGGACGTTTTGGAGATAAGGTGAGAGAGGCACGAGATGGTTGAGATGGTTTAGTCATGTGCAGAGGAGGGACATAGGGTATATAGAAGAATGCTGAGGATGGAGCCACCAGGAAGGATGAATAAAGGAAGGCCAAGGAGGAGGTTTATGGATGTGGTGAGGGAAGATAAGCAGGTAGTTAATTTAAGAGAGACAGATGTAGAGGACAGGAGGGTATGGAGACAGATGATCCACTGTGAATAATAATAATAATAATAATAATAATAATAAGAAGAAGAAGAAGAAGAAGAAATCTTAGGACTTATTAAGAGTTCAAAATGATACATGTGAGCTACCAAAGTTACCAAAGGTGTTCTATTAGTTCTGAAAGGTGTCCACTAGGCATGGCATGACACCAAAAGAAATGAATAAATATCAAGTAGAGATGCAAAGAGACATTTACAGTTGCAGTTAAAACTGATACAATTCCTATTAGAAATCCTATGAGGGTGTCTATTATGTTTTTTGTTTGAGCAGGAGATGAGATTACCTAAAGAATGTATTTTCTGTGATTTTAAAATGTGTATTTTTTTTGCCTGTTTTAAATTTGTTATATGTTTTTAAAACATAATTTCAGTTTGATTGGTACTCAGCTCTTTTGAAAGTAGGTTTTTTTCTTAAATTAAAGAACAATGGCAACAGATATGACTTTCACAAGGTAGAATTAATAACATCTAATACTCCCGATGGCTTATGGCCACTTGGCCTCTCTGAAAGAGAGCAGGTAAGAATTTTATTTGATGCTTTATAGACAAAAAGCAACAAATGGGAAAACTAATTATGATGAGGTCATTTCCCTCTTGCAGACATTTTTATATGCTTTTTTATCTTCTTATTTACAGTGATTATAACCAAAAAGAGGACTTCTGAAGATAAATAAACAAAAAATGTAAAATATTTATTTACAATTATTTTTCATTATAAAGGTTTTATCACTGAACCCAGCACATGGCACATTGGCTATTTATAATTATTAGTGTCACTTAATGTTTAGTAAAGTAGTGATTAATTTATTTTTTTATGAATATATATTTTCATATGAACAGGGGACTGAAGGTAAAAAGGGAAAACTATAAAGCCACTGTTTTTTTTTTTTTTATGCTTGCATTTGTATTTATTAACTAAATTAACACTCAGCATGTGCTTTCAATATCTAAACACAAAGCGATTTGCTATCTTAAAAGACTTGTTATTGCACCAACATAATTGTTATTGCATAATGTTTCCATCACATCTGATCTTGTGCTTTGAAGAATCGAGAGTACGAGTGAATAAGGAATTTTTCGAACATGAGTGATAATAAGTACACAACATAAAAGACGGTCTAAACAAATAGTAATCCTGACTTTGCATTTAATACTGTAGTATTATAAATTAAACACATATTTTATGTACTGCGCAGTAGAATTGCTTTATCTTATCAAGTTTATTTGAGTAGATTATTGTTTCCACCAACAGAGTAACTTTGCTTATCTTGGCAGGCAGCAGTGGGATGCTATGAAAGAGTATTTTTTTAAAGCTTTTATTGGTTTTTATACACACACACACACACACACACACACACACACACATACGACTGCTAGCAAGAGTGGGGCATCTCAGCATCCCAGCTGCGCTTCCAAAGTATCATACATGGTATGATGGTGCCTATCTCTCTCTCTCTCTCTCTCTCTCTCTCTCTCTCTCTCTCTCTCTCTCTCTCTCTCTCTCTCTCTCTCTCTATTATATATATATATATATATATATATATATATATATATAGATAGATAGATAGATAGATAGATAGATAGATAGATAGATAGATAGATAGATGACAGAGACGGCAGAGAGCACACCCTGTCTGTTTACTTTATTTTACAAAAGCACAGCGCTTTGTTGTTGTTATTATTAGTGTTTACAAATTAAAGTAGAAATTTTATTTCTGAGTAAAGAAGGGACGTGAATAAATGTATGTTGCGCTAAATGTTTTAATTTTGCCTCTTTTATATTTAGTTATTTATTTATGTATTTATATTTTTTTAATAAAAATGGTCAAACAGAAATGTGTGCTGCATTAATAGCACGTTAATAAAATTTAGTGCTGTTAAAAAGGAATTTGCGTTTGAATTTTGACAGCCCTTATATATATTTTTGTATATTGTGGCGACTCGCCGTCACGTCGGGCTGAACACAGACACGGGGCGTCATCCCTCAATGACTAGGCATTGGCGGGTCCTCTTCCGCATCTTCCATCTGTAGCCTGTAGTGAGAGAACGAGGTGGTGAGAGCCGCCATTAATTGGGAACCCGAGGTTCTCCAACTCACTGTCCTCCCGACTGCCTTTTATACGCATCGCTGGCTTTGAAGACAGGGATGAGCCGGCACACCGATTGAGCTTCAGCCGTGTCTCGTAAGGACACCACGCAGCCTCGTTTGTTGTGCTGGGCTGCGCCGCCTCAGCGTGCTCCTTCCACCCGCTGCTGATGGTCATGTTCAGCGCGCTTGCCTCTCTTGGCACCCGAGGTGGAGGCCCGTCGTCACATCACCCCCGCCTCAGCTCCGAACTCACCTTTTGGGGCATTCAAGCCCTATGCGTGGGAAACCACCGGTCTGTGTTCGTGCCCACATTCACATATGGTGGTGGTAGTATGATGGTCTGGGGCTGTTTTGCTGCTTCAGGACCTGGAAGACTTGCTGTGATAAATGGAACCAATAATTCTGCTGTGTACCAAAAAATCCTGAAGGAGAATGTCCAGCCATCTGTGACCTTAAGCAGAAGTGAACTTGGGTTCTGCAGCAGGACAATGATCAGAAACACACCAGCAAGTCCACCTCTGAATGGCTGAAGAAAAACAAAATGAAGACTTTGGATTGGCCTTGTCAAAGTTTTGACTTGAATCCTATTGAGATGCTGTGGCATGACCATAAAAAGGCGGTTCATGCTCAAAAACCCTACAATGTGGCTGAATTACAACAATTCTTCATAGATGAGTGGACCAAAATTCCTCCACAGCGCTGTAACAGACTCATTGCAAGTTATCGCAAATGTTTGATTGCAGTTGTTGCTGCTAAGGGTGGTGTCAGGAATCCCCCTGCCACACCCCCTTCGGAGGCTGTAAAACCTTGGGATTCCCCGACACACCGCGCTCCTGCTCTCGTGCGTGCCCCGCCCGAACGGAGCTGCTCGCAATCAGGCTTCACAAGAAGCACCGGAGGCTCATTTCATTCGCCCATCACACCACCTATATAAACCCCACACTCACATACTCACGCGGTCCGTTATTGTATGTACGTGTGTCTATGTTCGTGTGGTTCTGTGCAGGTTCCTGATGGTGTGCTCCGCGTATGCTTCTCCCGCTACGCACCTTCTTCAGCTACGCACCTTCTCAGCCCAGACTCTTCGCTCTCTCCACGGTGGCGTGTGCCTTTCCCCGCGCACCTCGGACTTCAGACACTTCCCCGTCGCTGAATCCGCGTCGCGCTTCCTCCATCACGCACCGTGGATGTTATTAATATATAAAGGACTGCCTTTTTCCGGATTTATCCCGCTCTGCGGGTGCTTTGTTTTGGCTCTGCCTTTTTGTGAAATAAACACGCCTGCTTTGATTCCGGCTTCCGCCTCCATGTCTCGCAGCGTGACAGGTGGCCCAACCAGTTATTAGGTTTAGGGGCAAATACTTTTTCCCACAGGGCCATGTAGTTTTGGATTTTGTTTTCCCTCAATAATAAAAACATTTAAAAACTGCATGTTGTGTTCACTTGTGTTATCTTTTACTAATATTTAAATTAGTTCAATCATCTGAAACATTAAAGTGTGACAAATATGCAAAAAAAATAAGAAATCATCACTTTTTCACACCACTGTACATTGTCCATCTTCTTCCATATGGATCAATTTTCTGTTCTGAGATCAACAAGTCTGGGCAAAATGCACCAATCAGAGGCTGCATTTTTATGATGTCATCATGTAGACTTCTTAAAAATTAGTTTACAGTATTTTAAGCTACAAAACTACAAAACACAAAAATATTTTAATACAAAAATATTTTCATCAATATTTTCATCAATCATACATTTCCATCAACCCTATCAAATACAAATTACAATATCCAATTTTATATTTGAAAATACCTATTTGAAATACATGTATCATAAATACTGCCCATCCTTGGGTGTTAGCAAAGTCAAGAACTGATGTAGCGTGACAAGGCCTGGGGTGCAGTCAGTCTTACAATTAATTCCAAAGGTGTTCAATAGGGTTGAGATCAAAGCTCTATAGCAGGAAACGTCGCTAGGTTACAACGCCTCGCGTTGTCCCCGCTCTGAACCACATGTGAAATCTGGCCAATAGGCATGTCGTGACGTCATCGGCGGGCGACGTCACGATGAACAGGACCCTGGGCGGAGTGGCCACTCATGACCGTGCCCACCCCGTGAGGGATGCATCCGTCGTTAGCATTACGCGACTACAAAAATTTCCCAAGACGGTGCCCTGGGACAGGAACGTCGGTTCTCTTCACACATCCAAGGCTTGAAGGGCACGCCGCAAGACCTTGATGGTACAGGGTGGATTGTCCTTCCGGGAGAACCCTTTGTCCCGGAGCCACCACTGGAGGGGTCTCATATGGAGGAGGCCAAGTGGAATCACATTGGACGCTGCCGCCATGAGACCCAGCAGCCTCTGGAACTGCTTCACAGTGAGTGACTGGCCTTCTCTTACTCTCCTGACTGCAGTGAGGATAGCCTCGATCCGGGAGGGAGACAACCATGCCCGCAACCTGGTTTAGTCCCACACCATACCCAGGAAGGTGGTTCTCTGCCGTGGAGAAAGCACACTTTTCTCGGCATTCAGTCTTAACCCCAGCTCCTTTATCCAGGCGAGAACGACATTTCGATACTGGACCGCCTGAAGCTCTAATCGAGCCAATATCAACCAGTTGTCGATATAATTCAGAATGCGGATGCCCCGAAGCCGCAGCAGGGTCAGCGCCGCATTCATACATTTCGTGAGAGTGCCAGGCCAAACGGACCCGGTATTAGTAAGCTTCGCCCCCAAAAGCAAACCTCAGGAATCTTTTGTGTGTGGGAAGGACGGCTATGTGGAAGTAAGCGTCACACCCCATTGACCCGGGGAGGAGAGGACCCGAATTGAATCAAGTAGCCCCTCTTTATAGTACGCAGAACCCAGTGAGACACGTCCGGCAGCCTTACCCAGGCCGTCAGAAAGTCCCTCAAGGGAACCAGCCTGAACAAACAGAAGCTAGAAAGAAATTAAGGTCATAGGGTTTACAAATAGATCCGTCAAAGGGAATGGAGACAGGCACATCCCTTTCTCCTTCCTCACCTGCAAGATCCATCACCTTCTCTCAGGGTTTGGAAGCCGGCTCTTGGGAAGGTACACCTCTCTTCCTCCGAAGAGGGGGATGAGGGAGGCGCTGTACTAGATGAGCCTGTTGACTTGCCTCCACAGCGAGTCCAGTTTGAAGAACTTTTGAAGGTAGCAACTCGAGCTGTTGCTAAGCTAAACATCGTTTGGCCAGCTGAAAAGCAGGAATTGCGAAACAAGCTAGATGAGTGCTTCCTGTGACATAAGTCACTGGCCCCACCAGGGCCTGCCTTTCTTACCCAATCTGCACTCCGAGATGTCCAGATTTTGTAATAATCTTATTTAGCCCGCCTCTTCAGCTCCGATGTCACCTTCTACTCTAATGTGGTGGGAGTTGCGTCATGACACAGACCTGTCATTAATAGAGCTATTGGCAGCCCTGGTGGCCATCGAGAGGCACTTGTGGTTATCTCTCTGATCTCATTGACAGAGCCTTTCTCTTGGACGCACCTGTCATGATAACTAGCCTGCCCAGCGACGCTGTCAATGCTGGTTCTTATCTCATTCACAGCCCAAGGAAGTGACAGATCTGAGCACTGTCATCCTCAATAAGAGGGCTTAAAAAAAAGTACTGACTTTTCAGGAACTCTGAGGGGCCCCTCTGGGGCCTCAATACATGCTGCCCGCCTTTCCTCAGTGACCTCAGGATATCGTTTGGTTAACCCTACCACCCTTAGTGTTTCAGGGCACAGCGGTCTCCAGTGAGTGCCTTCCTCAGTTCCCGCTTGGGAACATAGTGGCTTTGGGGGGCCCGCTGCCTCCCAGAAGTCTTCTAGAACAGCTTCAGGGCACCACTCTAGTTGCTCTAGGCATGCCAGAGGTCAGTCTCGAGAGACTGATTTCCTACCCGGCAGCCTGGAAATGTCTGCCACATATGTCTCGATGGGGCCTGCGTACTGTAGAAAGAGGCACAAGATTCAAGATTCAGTTCGGGTCTCTTCCACCTCAGTTCAACAAGGCGTTTCCCACTCTGGTGGGTTCAGAGCAGGCTCTGGTCAGGGAACAAGAAGTAAAAACTCTCTTGAGAAAGGAGGCCATTGAGGTGGTCCCTCCCTCCAATATATATATATATATATATATATACATATACACACACACACACACACACACACAAAGTGTGTGGGTGCTGCTCTGGCTCATCTGAGGCTTCACGCCATCCCCATACTAAATTATATCAACGATTGGAGCAGTTGGCGATTTGGCATCGAGATGTCGTTCTTGTCCACATGAAAGAGTTGTGGTTAAGGTCAAATGGCAAAAAAAGTGTACTTTCTCAGTACAGAGAACAACCTATCTGGGCATAGTGTGGGATTTGACCACAAAGTCAAGTCAAGTCAAGTCAAGTTTATTTCTATAGCGCTTTTCACAACAGACATTGTCTCAAAGCAGCTTTACAGAAATCAACAGTCAAGGTGAACGGTGTGCATTTACCCCTGATGAGCAAGCCGTGGTGACTGTGGCAAGGAAAAACTCCCTTAGATGTAATGAGGAAGAAACCTTGAGAGGAACCAGACTCAAAAGGGGAACCCATCCTCATTTGGGTGACATCAAGAGTTTGATCATAAATCTTTCAACAATACAGAACACTGTAGAGTGAGAACTAACATGAGTACTGGAGTATAAGATTATAAGTAATGTTCTTTCTACAGTCTTCTACAGTCTATA
Organism: Silurus glanis; assembly: GCA_014706435.1. Classification (NCBI taxonomy): domain Eukaryota; kingdom Metazoa; phylum Chordata; class Actinopteri; order Siluriformes; family Siluridae; genus Silurus; species Silurus glanis. The sequence continues at coordinate 1,609 of JAAIIK010011964.1, read as the reverse complement.
TGGTTAGTAGCTCCTAGTTTTATGAGCTCAACATTTGTGATCATCACAGATCCAGCATCAGCTTCTCCATGCCAGAGCCTTTAAGCACTCCAGGAGGTCCAATGTCAAAACCACACATGTAGTGGGATCCAATTGGCACTGGTACGTCTCTAGATGGTTCGGGATGTTTGCGAGTTCGGCATCTACTTCTTCAAAGGTCCATAATCTTCATGAGGTGGGACGTGACTGGAGCTGGCCAACCTCAGGATGCCTCCTGAGGGAGAGAAAGAGAAGCAGTGGAGAGAAATTAGCATAGCTGCTGCTCATGATATTAACAGCACAAGTTGATAATGTCCATGTGATCAGATGTTCTGGAGCACAAGGTTATGATGTGAGACGTATGTTATGTGTAGGCTTTGCTAAAAAGATACGTTTTTAATCTGCACTTAAACTGGGAGAGTGTGTCTGAGCCCCGAACACTGTCAGGAAGACTATTCCAGAGTTTAGGAGCTAAATGTGAAAATGATCTACCGCCTTTAGTGGACTTTGCTATTCTAGGAACTACTAGAAGCCCAGAGTTTTGAGATCTCAGGGAGCGTGGCGGATTGTAGCGTGTTAAAAGACTGGAGAGATACATGGGAGCCAAACCATTTAGTGCTTTATAAGTAAGAAGTAGTAGTTTGAAGTCTATTCGAAACCCAACAGGAAGCCAGTGCAGGGATGATAAGATTGGGGTTATATGGTCATATTTTCTTGACCTTGTAAGAACTCTTGCTGCCGCATTCTGAACTAACTGAAGCTTGTTTATTAATGATGCAGGACATCCACCTAGTAATGCTTTACAATAGTCTATTCTGGAGGTCATGAACGCATGGACGAGCTTCTCTGCATCGGATATAGATAACATGTTTCTTAACTTAGAAATATTTCTAAGGTGAAAGAAGGCTGCTTTTGTAACTTGGTTGATATGATTATTAAAAGACAAGTTGCTGTCTAAAATAACTCCCAGGTCTTTTACAATTGAACTAGTGGTTACAGAACATCCGTCTAAATGCAGGTTGAGATGCTGGAGCTTCTGTATACTGGTTTTTGGTTCTTATCAGAATTTAGTAGTAGAAAGTTATGGGTCATCCAATCTCTTATTTCTTTAACACACTCAGTTATGCGAGCTAATTGAGCTGTATCGCCTGGTTTTGTTGAGATATATAGCTGGGTATCATCAGCATAACAATGGAAGCTAATTCCATGCCTTCTAATAATATTTCCTAAGGGAAGCATGTATATTGTGAAAAGCAGGGGTCCTAGAACTGAACCTTGTGGCACGCCATAATTTACTAGCATTAGCCTGGATAAATCTCCATTTAAGTCTACGAAATGGTAACGATCGGACAGGTAGGATTTAAACCAGCTTCATGCCTGTCACTGAATGCCGATGTAATTCTGTAAGCGATCTAGGAGGAGATCATGGTCTATAGTGTCAAATGCAGCACTAAGATCTAGTAAAACCAACAGCGAGATGAAGCCTTGGTCTGAAGCTAAAAACAGGTCATTAGTGATTTTAACTAGGGCAGTTTCTGTGCTATTGTAGAGGAATGGAATTTAGTTGCCTAGTACTTTAGTTTTTTTATGT
>JAAIIK010011963.1:0-10543 GCA_014706435.1 Silurus glanis | reverse complement strand
GGCTCGGTGGTGGTGAAGAGGTGCTGAATGATTGGGAAACTACTGCAGGAGTGATGAGGGAGGCAGCTAGAAAAGTACTTGGTGTGACATCTGGGAATAGAAAGGAAGACAAAGAGACATGGTGGTGGAATGAGGAAGTGCAGGAGAGCATAAGGGGAAAGAGGTTGGCAAAACAGAAGTGGGATCGAGTGATGAGAAAAGTAAGCAGGAGTACAAGGTGATGCGGCAGCAGGTAAAGAAAGCCAAGGAAAAGGCATATGAGGAGCTGTATGAGAGGTTAAACACTAAGGAAGGAGAAAAGGATTTGTACCGATTGGCCAGGCAGAGGGACCGAGCTGGGAAGGATGTGTTGCAAGTTAGAGCAATAAAGGATGGAGATGGAAATGTGTTGACTAGTGAGGAGAGTGTGTTGAGAAGATAGAGGGAGTATTTTGAGCAGCTGATGAACAAGGAAAATGAGAGAGAGAGAAGGTTGGATGATGTGGAGATTGTAAAGCAGGAAGTGGATAGGATTAGTAAGGAGGAAGTGAGAGTAGCGATTAAGAGGATGAAGAGTGGAAAGTCGGTTGGACCAGATGACATACCGGTAGAAGTATGGAGATGTTTAGGAGAGATGGCAATGGAGTTTTTAACAAGATTGTTTAACAGACTTTTGGAAGGTGAGAGGATGCCTGAGGAATGGAGAAGGAGTGTGCTGGTACCGATCTTTAAGCATAAGGGAGATGTGCAGACCTGCAGTAACTACAGGGGAATTAAGTTGATCAGTCTCACCATGAAGTTATGGGAAAGAGTATTGGAAGCCAGGCTGAGAGAACAGGTGACCATTTGTGAGCAACAGTATGGTTTCATGCCGAGGAAGAGCACCACAGATGCATTATTTGCTTTGAGAATGTTGATAGAGAAGTATAGAGAAGGACAGAAGAAATTGCATTGTGTATTTATGGATTTAGAGAAAGCGTACGACAGAGTGCCAAGAGAGGAGTTGTGGTATTGTATGAGGAAGTCAGGTGTGTCAGAGAAGTATGTGAGGGTGGTGCAGGACATGTATGAGGACAGTGTGACAGCAGTGAAGTGTGCAGTAGCAACGACAGACTGGTTCAAGGTGAAGGTTGGACTGCGTCAAGGATCGGCCCTGAGCCCTTTCCTGTTTGCAGTGGTGATGGACAGTTTGATGGATGAGGTCAGACAGGAGTCTCCCTGGACTATGATGTTTGTGGATGATATTGTGATTTGTGGTGAGAGTAGTGAGCAGGTTGAGAAGAGCCTGGAGAGGTGGAGGTACACGCTGGAGAGAAGGGGAATGAAAGTCAGTAGGAGTAAGACAAAGTACATGTGTGTGAATGAGAGGGAGGGCAGTGGAGTGGTGCGGTTGCAGGGAGAAGAGGTGGTGAAGGTGGAGGAGTTCAGGTACCTGGGGTCAACAGTGCAGAGTAATGGAGAGTGTGTTAGGGAAGTAAAGAAAAGAGTGCAGGCATGGTGGAGTTGGTGGAGAAGAGTGACAGGAGTGATTTGTGATAGTAGGGTATCTGCAAGAATGAAAGGGAAGGTTTATAGGACTGTGGTGAGACCTGCGATGTTGTATGGATTAGAGACAGTGGCATTGAGTAAAAGACAGGAGGCGGAGCTGGAGGTAGCAGAGCTAAAGATGTTAAGGTTTTCGTTGGGAGTGACCAGGATGGACAAGATTAGAAATGAGTTTATTAGAGGGACAGCGCATGTTGGACGTTTTGGTGACAAGGTGAGGGAGGCGAGATTGAGATGGTTTGGACATGTGCAGAGGAGGGACATGAGTTATATTGGTAGGAGAATGCTGAGGATGGAGCCACCAGGCAGGAGGAAAAGAGGAAGGCCAAGGAGGAGGTTTATGGATGTGATGAGGGAAGACATGCAGGTAGTTGGTGTGAAAGAGGCAGATGTAGAGGACAGGGTGGTATGGAGACGGATGATCCGCTGTGGCGACCCCTAATGGGAGCAGCCGAAAGAAGAAGAAGAAGATTGGTTTATTGCAAAAAAATAAATTTGGCAGCACTGTTGCTGGTTCATTAGCATAAGAATACTTCACGTCAAAAGGAAGTTGAGAAAGAAAATGGTAAACTCCTATTTTCAAAGCAGATTGGGCACAGTGTCATAGTGACTGTCTGCATGAGTCACATACACAGAACAGTGTTTGTTTCAACTGAGCAAATATGAAACAATGCAATGCCTTCAAATGTTATTACAGCATTTTGCAAATAACGGCACCATCAATGATTCACTCCACCATAAGGTGATTCACCACTCATTTATCATTCTCACTACACGTATGCATGCACGTATGTTTGTATGTATTTTTTTGTTTATTTATTCATTTAGTTAAATGTGAATTACAATATTAAGAGTTCTTTTTTTGTATTTTGTTTCAAAATCTTTATATTACTATTTTTAGTTTGTGGGTTTTTAGAAATATGCAACTTACTACCTGAAATTCCTGATTTATCATTTTAAAATCAAACTAATTTCACACCAGTGAGTTCATATGCAAACATTATAGTGCAGGCTTTAATTGTTAAGCATGTACCAATGTGAAGTAAGAAAAAAATTATTTGAAAGGAAACGTTTGAAAGGAAATTGACTAAAGCTTTACATGAGGACAAAATTCATTACTGGTGCTAATTAACATGTCGAACAAAGAATGCTGGAACTCATACAGAGTTCGCTGCAGAAGATTTCTGTCACATATTTTCGTAAAAAGACTCAAGGTTGGACTTGTATTGCATTCAAGGTTGCAGATTAATTAGTATTAATCAGAGAATGCTGGAGAGGATATGCAAGGCTTTTTTTTTAATGATATGTGCAGTTATTTTTGCAGTATAAAAGCTGTTTATTGATAATAAATGGCACCAGTACGGCATTATGGTATCCAAGCTACAAAAAAACTTTCAGACCCACAGAAAGGTTCAAAAGGTTAGAGTTGCTGTTTATATCCTGTATGCGGCTTATAGTTTAGCTCAGTTCATGGCCACTTGGTATTTCTTTAGAGTCAAACCATATTCATTAGCAATAATATCAGTGAAGGCAGCCTTTCAGGGAAATTGTCATTCTTCCGTGTCTTCTGCTCTCTTTCAGTGTTTCTTATCTTTGTGCTCTGCTTTTCTCATTTTTCTTCATCTGCAACAATGGCACTTCAAACCACCTGGTTTCAATGATATTTTTCTTCGCTAGTCCATTAGTCTAATATATTTTTGGCCCCTCTTGGCTTTGTTTGTGTTATAAATACCTCATATTTCAAGAACACATCATTATCATAATTTTTTTTGTAATATTCTATAGTGTAACCTGTAGAATTTATGATTAATATTATGAGGTGGTGGGACTGTAATACATTGTTATTATAATATAATATTATGTGCTTATGTATTTTTGGAGAAGCTTCAGATTTTAAAACAACTAAATAAACCCAATCTAATTTCTTTTCTCTCTGTGTCATCAATTTTCTTATTAAAATTATACACATTTATTGGGACATCAAATGACTTCGGTCTTCATTCTGTGTGTTTTGTGTGTGTGTGCATGCGTGTGTGTGCACCTCCGATTTTTTTGGACTCCATTAAAAAACCTCAGTAGATATGTATTGCATTTCTGGGTTGATTCTGCTGAATAAATAATGCCTTGTATGACACCTGGATCTAGGTTTCCTTAAGATTATTTTAAGTCTGCCACAAACTTTCCTCTAACTGCTTGAACAAAGTTTGGGCAGAAAGAAATAAACTCTGCAGATATTAATTTAACTTTATATCTTACTGCACTGGTTTGGAAGTCTGGTCAGATTGATGTTCTCATGAATTTAGTGTTATGATGTTTTTGCAGCAAGGTGGTGTCAGATATGTCTCTGCCATCTCATATCTCATGAAGATATTGATTAAAACAATCTAACCATATTCACATGGCAGTCTTGTTTTTTTTTCTTTTTTCATGTTTCATGTTACATCACTCAGTCTGTGGACATTATTGTTTTTCATCATTATATATTGTTCGGACATCATTATTTGTTCTATTTTTTTATTTTTTATTTAGCCTGTTTAAATCAGTTACAACCTGAGCTCTGCTGTGTTGCTGGTTCATTGTATGCCTCTGTGATAGTGTTTTCTACTGTATATTGTGTTATTAAGATACAAACCTAAATGTCTCCCTGTTCATTCAGGTCACATCTCCTCAGATAGCAATATACTGGGAAAACATTAATGGTTATGACAGGATATGCTGGCACATAGTCTGCCTTGCTCACTTCTGCTTTGGATTTCAAACCATTTTTCAATGCCATATCTTTTGTTTGGTAGATCTGCTGCTGGATTACCTCCAGCTCTAGGATATCTTTAATTAACAGGCCATGTGGATGAATACTACTACGTTCTACTTACACTGTTTTTGATTATAAAATCACCTTCACCCATTTAGATCTGTTCACATCTTTTCATCAAATTTATATGACTTTGAAAAGCACTGCTCTATGTTTGCCAATTAAGAGATACATTTCGTTTTTGTATGACTTGATTTTAATTATTGTAAATAGAGTGTAAGAACACTTTCACTTCCCAACTAAGTAAAAGACAGGCCTCATACACTAATATGAATAAATATATTGCATTAAACTTTACTATCCTTCAGCCTAAATAGTAATACAGAATTTCTCAGCAGCATTATCTGGCAGTGCATTTGTTTTTAAATTGTGATAAAGTGATGCTAAATTTTTCTTAGTTTGTTTCATTTTTTAAATACTTTTGATCACATCAAATGTTTCCATGTACTGCACATCCAAGGTCTTGAAAGATTAGCATTTATTTGGCAAAATGTTATATATCAGTGGCGGGTAGTCAGGGCCAGCAAAGCCTTCTCTGCTGGCCTAAACACCATCAGAAGCACTGACCTACATTTACAACCTAAATTCTAATATTTGTTTCAAGAAATTTTATTAATTTATTAAACAATTTTATTCTCTTCATTTCATAGCATTTCTCTTGGCTGCACTGATTCCAGTACTTGTAAAGATGTTAGATTTTTTGTCCAAACAGATTTTAGTCTCTATCTGCTGCCATGTCAATCTAATCTGCCCAGGGCTTTCAAAGTCTGTACTGCTAGCGTTTTTTACCATAGTCTCCTTAAGAAATAGCTCTTTTTCTTTAACCAATCAGATTTCAAATTCACCTCACAGGGCCAGCTAGCTGGCCCAGAATACCGTCAGCATTTTTCCGTCCTCCGTTGGTTGGTCAGAGGAAAACAGTTACAGCCAAGTTAGACTGGCAAAACACGTCTGTAGCGCGCTGCACACATTAATACATGTGAGTTAGACTTTTTTATGCCTAAGGAGGAAGAGAAATTGATTTGGTTTTGGACATAAAAATCCATTTTCAAGAAAAACTAGACATCGTGAGAAGCGGTCGGCCAACCCCGAAGCTAGCTAGTTGTCTCAGACTGGGAAGGGGTTTGTTCGCCGCTTCCAGACCAGTGAATACGAGCGGTACCACTGGCTTCCAGCCTCTGAGGAGCGGTGCAAATTATGAGTCTGCATCTCTGGTGAGTAGGTTGTATTTTATTTACATTTTTTATGTTTTTGTAATGTTATTAAACAAATATTGTTCCTGAACTGCTCTAGATGATGTAGGTGCACAGTTGCGGTGGTAGTGTAGAGGTTTGTTGTCTTAACTGGGTATCTTGGTTTAGTAAAATGGTATTCACCCTCCATATGCGAAATGCCTAAATGCCTCTCTCTTTGTAATTGCATGCATATATATATATATATATATATATATACTAAACAAAATTATAAACGCAACACTTTTGTTTTTGCCCCCATTTTTCATGAGCTGAACTCAAAGATCTAAGACTTTTTCTATGTACACAAAAGGCCTATTTCTCTCAAATATTCTTCACAAATCTGTCTAAATGTGTTAGTGAGCACTTCTCCTTTGCCAAGATAATCCATCCACCTCACAGGTGTGGCGTATCAAGATGCTCATTAGACAGCATGATTATTGGACAGGTGTTCTTTAGGCTGGCCACAATAAAAGGCCACTCTGAAATGGCCAGAAAAATTCTTAGATCTTAGATAAAAAATAAAAATTACCAAATCATATTGTTCTAGGTATTTGATAGATTCGGGTGAGTCCCATTAAAAACACTGGTTCATTTATCTTAATAACATATATTCTTAACCATAAGGGTCACAGAAAACACTATGGAACTCAGCATCAACTGTCATCAAGTCTGTTTTTGTCACTTTGATGTAACACAACACCTGAGCAAAGTGACAGATTTTCATCGACATACCAGTGATATGAGACTTTCTGTGTTGACTTACATTATCTCATCATGTCAGATGGCTTTATAGCTCAGTGCAGCTGACAAGAGCATAAAAACCCCCCATCTCTCCAGTTCAGGATCAGGAATATATACAATACAGAACTCTTTTAATTCTATTGACGACACACTAAATTGCATTATAACATGTTAATAATATTATAAATATAATTAAAAAAAAAAAAACACTTGGCAAAGAAATTATTGTCATCCTGACTAACCAGAGGTACACATTTAGCCTGGAACATGTCATAAGATAATGTCATTAAGGAGTTATCTCTGCTTTACATCAATATAGATAAAGGCAGCTTTCTTATCTATCATACACCAACTGAAAAAAACATTTATTTATTTATTTGTCTATTTAGTTACTCAAAGTGATTGGAAAAAAGTGTAACTAAACAGTTGATTGATTAATTGTGGTTCTTAGTGAGATGCAAATTACTGTATATTCAAATATATATAGTTTTAAACAGAGCAGAGCCTTATTAAGACCTATGAACAGCTTCCTATCATATAGTCCTCTTATGCACCGGATCTGTGGAATGCTGTGGAATAATCAATTCAAATACCAATAAAACAAACAATTCAACACAATTTATACTTATTTTAAATGTACCTTGATGGTATGATTTTCTTAGCAAAACCTTGAAAATCATCATGCAGTGACCATGTGCAGTTAATGTAGCTATTGCCTCAGCGGTAGTGAAAGGACAAGTGTTTGCTTCCATACAAAGCTGAGCACTTGGCAATGAAACACTCCCTCAGTCTCTTACTGACGAGCAGCAGGGATTTCTGCCCATGGCTTGCAGTCAGGAGTCCCTGAACCAGTGCCAATCAATTACATATTGATGAACTAATGTGAGTTCATGTGTGTACTCATACACCAGTTTTGGCACGGACACATATGAGCAATGTCTGATCTCAGTGGTTTTAAAAAACCTCCTACCAACTCCCACACTTCACCTTCAGACCAAAGTCAGGGAGTAGACACTCAATCTCACAAGTCTGGACAGAAAGATGCCCCACTAAAGTAGAAGTCTCTGCTGGATGGAATATGAAAATCCTGGGTGACTGTGACAAACCGATTTTGGAGCAGCTGGGTAACACAAGATTAATCTATGTAATTATAATAGCTTATCTCCCAAGGAGAAATTTGTTCATTGCAAGCAGGGAATATTTGCGGAGGATGCAAGCACATTTTGCAGACTCCTGATGCATTGGTGACATTGGCTGGTGCTACAGCAGCAAAACACATACACACATTTTGATGTCTTTCCAAATGAACACTTTACTTTAAAACTATTGCCAACTGTGCAGCAATAGAAGGAGTTTTTCCCTCTGCAATACATCCACACTGCAATCACAAGCATCATACTGAGAAAATATTATCTTAATCTCAGGCTTATTTCATAATTGTTAAGATTCAGCTAAAGCACTGTTGAATTTCAGGCACAATTGCTGGCTCTTTTTCTGTCGCAATCAAATCGAATCCCAGAAGAGACACATGGTGTTGATATTTCGCATCTGTTGTGTGATATCTTTTCAAACCAAATAACCCGGCTACACCAGCAGAGACTATCATGTCCCCAACCATCTGTTCATAGTACCAAACCTCACCTGATGGGAAACACTGATGGGTTTGATCTAACATATACTCCTGATGATTCCTTTATCCTGCATTTGCAAATGAAGATGTTTATTTACTAGTTGCTTGTTTTTTCCCAGACTGGTAATATTTTTCTTTAGCAACAATGTTACAAGACCTACAAAATTATCCATATACACGCACGCACGCACGCACACGCACGCACGCACGCACGCACACACACACACACACACACACACACACACACACACACAAACACACACACACACACACACACACACACACACACACACACACACACACACACACACACACACATGCACTTCCTTAAACAATATTATTCCATCTAATTGATCCCCATTAGCTTTGTGTAAACATTATGAGATTCACTGGGGGTTTAAATGTTTGCTCTCACTGCAAATGAAGCATACATTTCTGTTTAAACCCTTATCTGCGTTAATTTCTGGCAATAAACTATAAATAGATAGTGCTATTAATGTTTTCTGTTTTTTTTTTTTTTTTACCGTTAACATTTCTTTTATTGATGTAACAAGGCAATATACACAAGCAACACTTTTAACTTTCATGAAATGCCAGAGTCTATTTGTCAGTGTTATTCAGCTCACTACTTATCTTACATTCATATAACAACAGCATCACATCATTAATTAACATTTCTCCCTTATTATAATTTATATTTAACAAGCTTTTGTTCGCTGACATTTTGCTTTAAAAAGAAAAAAAATGCAATGTATTATATTGGAAATAAAAGTTCAAACCCAGTGTTCTTACTGATTACGGATTTCTTGATACTAATTGGAAGACAAAATTGGGTCTTTTGTGCTGCATTATGACTTAACACAGGATGTAATTGCACTTTAAACTGGGATTTTCACGTTTGATGTTTATTGTCTCTTGTACTATACATATATCTATCTATATATATCTGTCTATATATATCTGTCTATATATCTATCTATATATATCTGTCTATATATATCTGTCTATATATATATATATATATATATATATATATATATATATATATATATATATATACAGTGCCTTGCGAAAGTATTCGGCCCCCTTGAACCTTGCGACCTTTTGCCACATTTCAGGCTTCAAACATAAAGATATAAAACTGTAATTTTTTGTGAAGAATCAACAACAAGTGGGACACAATCATGAAGTGGAACGAAATTTATTGGATATTTCAAACTTTTTTAACAAATAAAAAACTGAAAAATTGGGCGTGCAAAATTATTCAGCCCCCTTAAGTTAATACTTTGTAGCGCCACCTTTTGCTGCGATTACAGCTGTAAGTCGCTTGGGGTATGTCTCTATCAGTTTTGCACATCGAGAGACTGAAATCTTTGCCCATTCCTCCTTGCAAAACAGCTCGAGCTCAGTGAGGTTGGATGGAGAGCATTTGTGAACAGCAGTTTTCAGTTCTTTCCACAGATTCTCGATTGGATTCAGGTCTGGACTTTGACTTGGCCATTCTAACACCTGGATATGTTTATTTGTGAACCATTCCACTGTAGATTTTGCTTTATGTTTTGGATCATTGTCTTGTTGGAAGACAAATCTCCGTCCCAGTCTCAGGTCTTTTGCAGACTCCATCAGGTTTTCTTCCAGAATGGTCCTGTATTTGGCTCCATCCATCTTCCCATCAATTTTAACCATCGTCCCTGTCCCTGCTGAAGAAAAGCAGGCCCAAACCTTGATGCTGTCACCACCATGTTTGACAGTGGGTATGGTGTGTTCAGGGTGATGAGCTGTGTTGCTTTTACGCCAAACATAACGTTTTGCATTGTTGCCAAAAAGTTCGATTTTGGTTTCATCTGACCAGAGCACCTTCTTCCACATGTTTGGTGTGTCTCCCAGGTGGCTTGTGGCAAACTTTAAACGACACTTTTTATGGATATCTTTAAGTAATGGCTTTCTTCTTGCCACTCTTCCATAAAGGCCAGATTTGTGCAGTATACGACTGATTGTTGTCCTATGGACAGAGTCTCCCACCTCAGCTGTAGATCTCTGCAGTTCATCCAGAGTGATCCTGGGCCTCTTGGCTGCATCTCTGATCAGTCTTCTCCTTGTATGAGCTGAAAGTTTAGAGGGACGGCCAGGTCTTGGTAGATTTGCAGTGGTCTGATACTCCTTCCATTTCAATATTATCGCTTGCACAGTGCTCCTTGGGATGTTTAAAGCTTGGGAAATCTTTTTGTATCCAAATCCGGCTTTAAACTTCTCCACAACAGTATCTCGGACCTGCCTGGTGTGTTCCTTGTTCTTCATGATGCTCTCTGTGCTTTAAACGGACCTCTGAGACTATCACAGTGCAGGTGCATTTATACGGAGACTTGATTACACACAGGTGGATTCTATTTATCATCATTGGTCATTTAGGTCAACATTGGATCATTCAGAGATCCTCACTGAACTTCTGGAGAGAGTTTGCTGCACTGAAAGTAAAGGGGCTGAATAATTTTGCACGCCCAATTTTTCAGTTTTTTATTTGTTAAAAAAGTTTGAGATATCCAATAAATTTCGTTCCACTTCATGATTGTGTCCCACTTGTTGTTGATTCTTCACAAAAAA
>JAAIIK010011962.1:0-16211 GCA_014706435.1 Silurus glanis | reverse complement strand
GAGACTGCTCTCTGCAGTCCTCCAGGCACAGTCCTGAGATGTTTCCGATTTCTCCGTACAACAGTTCCATTTTCCAGCTTCACCGTGTATGATCTGTTGTTGGCCATTCTTTCAACCTTTGCCGGCAACCAATGTGCCCTGTGTTTAGTGTCTAACTGAACTCTTACTTGTTCACCTTCATGCAGAGGTCTAAGATCTTTCGCTCCTCTGTTGTAGTAGAAGGCCTGTTTGCATTGGTTGTCTTTCACAGCCTGCTCCGTGTTTACAACATCTGGCTTCAGAAGACTGTTATGTGTTGGCAGTAATGTCTTGGTTCTCCTGCTCATGAGTCTTTGGGCAGGACTGGCATTGAATCCCTGAGATGGGGTGTTCCTGTGTTCTAGAATAGCCAGGTATGGGTCAGTCTTTGCTCTCTTTGCCTTTTTTACTTGAAAAACTTTACTTAAATTTTACTTGAAAATTTTACCTGCAATGCGTACTTTTCTTCTCTTTTCTTCTTTCTTCTTCCCTTATTTGTATTTATACATTGTACTTTGTATATATTGTATATTATAGTATGTGTATATTCTTTTTTTATATATTTACATTTTATTTTATTTCTTAGTTTCTGCTGCTGTAACATTGAAATTTCCCCACTGTGGGACGAATAAAGGTTCATCTTATCTTATCTTTCCCATGAGCTGTTTGGCCATCTTTACTGCAGACTCGGCTTTGCCGTTGCTTTGCGGATATGCCGGAGATGACGTCACATGTTTAAATTCCCAAGCAGTGCTGAACTGTCTGAATTCCTGAGAGCTGTATTGTGGCCCGTTATCAGAGATTACTGTGTCTGGGATGCCTTGTCGTGCAAAATGGGCCTTTAACTTGTGCATCACTGCTCCTGAGCTGGTATCAGCGAGACAATCAATTTCCCAGAAGTTGGAGAAATAGTCAACTGTGATGAGATATGCTCTGTTGTTGAATGAGAATAAATCTGTTCCCACTTTTGCCCAAGGCCTCATAGGAATGTCATGTGCGCACATGGTCTCTTTCTGCTGTCGTACATCCACAGTTCTGCAAACAGCACATTTCCCGATGTATGCTCTGATAGCAGCACTCATCCCAGGCCAGTATACACAGTCTCTCACTCTGCGCAAGCAGCTTTCAATGCCTAGGTGTGATGCATGAATTCTCTCCACAATCTCGGTCCTCAGCTTTGCTGGTATTAGAGCTCTCTCTCCTCTAAAAATCACTCCATCTTGCACACTGAGCTCTTCTCTTACAGAAAAGAATTGTCTTACCTCTTCTTCCAGCTGAGTTTTCTCCTCTGGCCATCCCCGGACTATCACTTTCTGCAACAACTGAAATGTTTCATCCTTAGCAGTTTCTCTCTGTATCTTTTCTAGAATCCCTTCTGATATGGACAGGTAGTGCAACATGTTGATTGTCTCAATTTCTGTCTCTACTGATCCCTCTGCAGCACACTCTGGTAGGTACGCTCTGCTGAGAGTGTCTGCTAAATGCATTAGTCGACCAGGTACATAGACAACATTAATGTCATATCGCTGTAGTCTCAAAAGCATTCTCTGCAATCTCTTAGGCGCATTGAGCAATGGCTTTCTTACAATTGTCTCTAGGGGTTTGTGGTCTGAATGCACTTCTACTTTCCTGCCATAGGTATACTGGTGGAATTTCTCCATTCCAAAAAGGATTGCCAGGCATTCTTTTTCTATTTGAGCATATCCTTTTTCTGTGAGTGTAAGGGCCCTGCTGCTATAAGCAACTGGTTGTCCTGCCTGCAAAAGTGCAGCACCCAGTCCTGACTCTGAGGAGTGACACTGAAGAACAAGCTTGTCATCTGGGTTGTAGTACTTCAGAACAGGTGCTGAGGCAATCATTTGTTTCAATTTGTTGAATGCTACTTCCTGTACATCAGTCCACTCCCAGACAGTGTCTTTGTATGTCAGTTGTCTCAACGTGTCACAGCTGTCTGATAAGTGTGGGCAAAATTTGGACAAATAGTTCACCATACCCAATAGTCTAGTCAAGTCAAGTCAAGTTTATTTCTATAGCGCTTTTCACAACAGACATTGTCTCAAAGCAGCTTTACAGAAATCAACAGTCAAGGTGAATGGTGTGCGTTTGTCCCTGATGAGCAAGCCGTGGCGACAGTGGCAAGGAAAAACTCCCTTAGATGTTATGAGGAAGAAACCTTGAGAGGAACCAGACTCAAAAGGGGAACCCATCCTCATTTGGGTGACATCAAGAGTTTGATCATAAATCTTTCAACAATACAGAACACTGGAGAGTGAAAACTAACACGAGTACTGGAGTATAAGATTATAAGTAAATGTTCTTTCTACAGTCTTTGGTATAAAAGTAGGAGCTACTGAGCTCAACATTTGTGATCATCGTAGATCCAGCATCAGCTTCTCCATGCCAGAGCCTTTAAACACTCCAGGAGGTCCAATGCCACACATGTAGTGGGATCCAACTGGCACTCGTACGTCTGTAGATGGTTCGGGATGTTTGCGAGTTCGGCATCTACTTCTCCATGATCATCCATAGGTCCATAATCTTCATGAGGTGGGACGTGACTGGAGCTGGCCAAACCTCAGGAAGCCTCGGGATGGGGAGAGAAAGAGAAGCAGTAGAGAGCAATTAGCGTAGCTGCTGTTCATGATATTAACAGCACAAGTTGATAATGTGCATGTGATCAGATGTTCTGGAGCACAAGGTTATGATGTGAGACGTGTTATGTGTAGGTTTTGCTAAAAAGATACGTTTTTAATCTGCACTTAAACTGGGAGTGTGTGTCTGAGCCCCAATCACTGTCAGGAAGACTATTCCAGAGTTTAGGAGCTAAATGTGAGAATGATCTACCGCCTTTAGTGGACTTTGCTATTCTAGGAACTACTAGAAGCCCAGAGTTTTGAGATCTCAGGGAGCGTGACGGATTGTAGCGTGTTAAAAGACTGGAGAGATACATGGGAGCCAAACCATTTAGTGCTTTATAAGTGAGAAGCAGTAGTTTGAAGTCTATTCGAAACTTAACAGGAAGCCAGTGTAGGGACGATAAGATTGGGGTTATGTGATCATATTTTCTTGACCTAGTAAGAACTCTTGCTGCCGCATTCTGAACTAACTGAAGCTTGTTTATTAATGATGCAGGACATCCACCTAGTAATGCATTACAGTAGTCTATTCTGGAGGTCATGAATGCATGGACGAGCTTCTCTGCATCGGATATAGACAACATATTTCTTAGCTTAGAAATATTTCTAAGGTGAAAGAAGGCTGTTTTTGTAACTTGGTTGATATGATTTTTAAAAGATAAGTTGCTGTCTAAAATAACTCCCAGGTCTTTTACTGTTGAACTAGTAGTTACAGAACATCCGTCTAAATGCAGGTTGAGATGCTGGAGCTTCTGTTTACTGGTTTTTGGGCCGATGAGCAAAATCTCCGTCTTATCAGAATTTAATAGCAAAAGGTTATGGGTCATCCAATCTCTTATTTCCTTAACACACTCAGTTATCCGAGCTAATTGAGCTGTATCGCCTGGTTTAGATGAGATATATAGCTTGGTATCATCAGCATAACAATGGAAGCTAATTCCATGCCTTCTAATAATATTTCCTAACGGAAGCATGTATATTGTGAAAAGCAGGGGTCCTAGAACTGACCCTTGTGGCATGCCATAATTTACTAGCATTAGCCTGGATAGCTCTCCATTTAAATCTACGAAATGGTAACGCTTGGACAGGTAGGATTTAAACCAGCTTAATGCCTGTCCCTGAATGGCGATGTAATTCTGTAGGCGATCGAGGAGGAGATCATGATCTATAGTGTCGAACGCAGCACTAAGATCTAGTAAAACTAATAGAGAGATGTAGCCTTGGTCTGAAGCTAAAAACAGGTCATTAGTGATTTTAACTAGGGCAGTTTCTGTGCTATGATGTGGCCTAAAACCTGACTGAAACTCTTCAAAGATGTTGTTCTCTTGCAAGTGGGAACATAACTGGGCAGCGACAATCTTTTCTAAAATCTTAGACATAAATGGGAGATTTGAAATGGGTCTGTAATTCAATAGCGTGTTTGGATCCAGATTAGGTTTTTTAATGAGGGGCTTAATAACTGCTAGCTTTAGGGATTTAGGGACGTGACCTAACGATAGTGAGGAGTTAATAATATTGAGAAGAGGCTCACCAGCTGTATATAACACTTCCTTCAGTAGTTTAATAGGAATTGGATCTAACTGACATGTTGTTGATTCAGCTTTGATAATAGCATCATACAGCTCTTCCTGTCCTATACATGTAAAACAGTGTAGTTGTGGAGTTGTAGGTAAGATTGTGTCAGGAGACGCTGTCAGAGGTTGAACTGCCACAATTGTTTTTCTAATGTTATCTATTTTTTCAGTGAAGAAATTCATAAAGTCTTCACTACTAAACTGTGATGGAACACATTTTTCAGATCCCTGATTTGTAGTTAGTTTAGCTACTGTACTGAAAAGGAACCTGGAATTGTTTTTGTTATTTTCTATGAGTTTGCTCAGGTGTTCAGCTCTAGCAGCTTTTAGCGCCTGTCTGTAGCTGAGCATACTGTCTTTATACGCAATTCTAAATACCTCCAATTTAGTTTTCCTCTATTTTCTCTCCAGATTATGGGCTGTTCTCTTGAGGGCATGCGTATGACTATTATACCAAGGTGCAGGTGCTTGTTCTCTAACCTTTTTTAACCGGATGGGGGCAACAGTGTCTAATGTGCTAGTGAGGATAAGGTCTATGTTGTTCGCCATTTCATCAAGATTATCAGCAGTTCTGGGTTTAGTGTGAAATTGAGCTAAATCGGGCAGGTTATTTACGAATCTGTCCTTAGTGGTTGGAACAATAGTCCTACCAAGTCGATAACGTGGTGATACACGGCTAATCTGCTCTACCGGTAGTGTGTACAGTATAAGATAATGGTCCGTGATGTCATCACTCTGAGGTAAAATATCTATATCAGTGACGTCTGCTCCGTGGGATATTATTAAGTCTAATGTGTGGTTAAAGCGATGAGTTGGTCTGGTGACGTTTTGTTTAACCCCAAAAGAGTTTAATAAGTCGACAAATGATAATCCTAGAGCATCGTTTGCATCATCTACATGAATATTAAAATCTCCTACAATCAGCACTTTATCAAAATTGATCAAGAGGTCTGAAAGGAAACGAGCAAACTCTTGAAGAAAATCATCGTAGGGCCCTGGGGGTCTGTACACGGTGACCAGAGCGAGTTTTCTATGCATGTCTGAAAGTACAACTTTAAGAACGAGCACTTCAAATGATTTAAAACTGAATCCTAATATCTGACTAACATTAAGAGAGGCACTATAAATGGTTGCTACACCTCCCCCACGACCAGTCTGACGGGGCTCATGCTTATAAACATATCCTGACAGTGTAGACTCGTTTAGACCCATATAATCATCTGGTTTAATCCAGGTCTCCGTGAGACAGAGTGCATCGAGATTATTCTCTGTGATCATCTCATTTACAATCAGTGCTTTGGGTGCAAGTGATCTGATGTTTAAAAGACCAAACTTTAGAACTTTGTTGTGTTTGCTTATCTGGCATTTTTCAGTTTTAACTGTAATAAGATTATTTCTGGATCTTGTGTATTTAATTCTTGGTTTTGCTACACGAGGAATAGAAACTGGGCTGTGTGTGTACTTGTAACTATTTGGTCTGTTGTATGCGTGTTCTCATAGTTGAAGATTTCCTGATGTCCAGTCAGATGGTGTGAAGTATCCTAGAGATGTTATCTGATAGCACTGCTGCTCCAACTCTGCTGGGGTGCAGGCCATCAGGGCGGAAGAACCTAGGACGCTCCCAGAAACAGTTCCAGTTATTAATAAAGAGAAGTTTGTGCTCTCGACACCATGACTGTAACCATTCATTTAGTGCTAAAAGTCTACTAAACTTCTCAGCCCCTCGCTGGTAAGTGGGAAGAGGTCCTGACACAATGATCCTCGTTGTGGGTGATGTGCTGCGTACCGTCTCCACCAGGATCCTCAAATCCCTCTTTAAGATCTCCGTTTGCCTCAGCCTGGTGTCGTTCGCTCCGGCATTTATTTTTATTTTTTTATTTAACCTTTATTTTTACAGGCAAGTCATTAAGAACAGGTTCTTATTTACAATGGCGGCCTGACAAGTGGAATAACCACTTGGGGAAAGGGAAGTAGGGCTAAATAAATACAAAACATTAAAAATACATACAGGTTAACAATTACATAAATACATTAAAAAAAAAAAAAATATTAAGAGAAGCAACTGCATATATCCGTGAACAAATATGATATAATAATTTTAAAGGTTGAAATTGGAATTAATTTATCTAGTTTGAGAGTATTTTGCAAAGCATTCCAGTCGCGAGCGGCAGCAGATTGAAAAGATGCAAGACCAAACGCAGAGTTGGTTGTAGGAATGCTTAATTGAAAATGAAGTGAGGACCGGGTGTTATATGTGACAGGCTTTAGCTGCAGCAAGTGACCTAAGTAAGGAGGTGAATAGCCGAGAAGGGTCTTATAAATGAAGGTGAACCAGTGAATTTTACGGCGATTGTGAAGGGAGGGCCAGTTAACAGATGAATATAAAGCACAGTGGTGTGTATTGAATGGAGCATTTGTGGCAAACCTGATAGCAGAATGGTAAAGAGCATCAAGTTTTGATAGGGTGGACTTGCAAGCAACCCTATATATAGTGTCTCCATAGTCTAACATGGGTAGAATGGTCATTTGAATAAGAATAAGTTTGGCAGAAGAGGTGAAGGAAGAGCGGTTTCTGTAAAAGAAACCAAGCTTGGCTTTGACCTTAGATTGCAGCTTTTGATATGTGGATAGAGAAAGAGAGTGAAGTTTCCAACCAGATGCCCAAGTAGTTATAAGCAGTGACTTGTTCTAAAATAGCCCCCTTGCAGGTGGTGATGTTAAGGGCAGGAGGAGGCGTAGTACCCGTATGGCCAAACCACATGCTTTTTGTTTTGGAGGTATTGAGAGTGAGTTTGAGTTGTGTAAAAGACTGCTGTAGTTGGTAAAAGCTATGTTGCAGCTTGAACAGCATCAGGGGAGGGACCTATGGCATAAAGGATTGTATCATCCGCATATAAGTGAATGAGTGAATTACCAACTGCCTGGGGAATGTTATTAATATAAATTGAGAAAAGTGTGGGACCAAGGATGGAGCCTTGGGGGACACCCCTGGTGACCGGAAGAGAATGGGAGAAAAGGTTTTCAAAACTTATACGTTGAACCCGGTGAGAAAGTTAATTTGAGAACCAAACCAGTGAGTGATCAGTGACACCAATGCTGCTGAGTCTGTGGATAAGTGTGTTGTGGTCCACCGAGTCAAAAGCTTTTGCAAGATCAATGAATATAGCAGCACAGTTTTGTTTGTTATCTAATGCAGATGTACTGTCATTGAGCACTTTAGTGGTAGCTGTAACACAACCATACCCTGATCGAAAGCCAGACTGTGCCCCGGAGATGATACCGTTCACATTAAGATAATTGATTAGTTGTTTATTGACAAGGTTTTCCAGAATTTTAGACACACATGGCAAGATGGAAATTGGCCTGTAATTATTCAGGTCAGCCTGATCACCGCCCTTATACAGAGGAAGCACAACCGCTTCTTTCCAAGCAGGTGGAATCTCGGCTGTATAGAGGGAGAGGTTAATGAGGGCTGTTAGTGGAGCCGCAATGACAGGGGCAGCAATTTTAATAAAAAAATGGAGAACAACCGCTCCGAAGTTCTCGTTCAGGATCGTGGGTACCTGCGCAGCGACATCGAGAACACATCCAGGGTCCGTGTTGCACCGGTGCCGGAGTTGTAGGTGCGCTGGGCATGGGCAGAGAAGCACGCGGAGTTGATGTGCTGGGAGCGTTAGGTTCAACCCGGGAATTTACCTGGGACGAGTGAGCGTCCGCCCGGGATGTTTCCAGCACCGCTTTCCGCTCTCGCAGCTGCATGCAGCTCGCGAATTTGTTTCTCCAAGGCCTCCATCTCAAAGTCCACCGTTTGCAACTCGAACGAGTCCTCACCTGTGCTCGAATGCAGACACACAGCCGGCATAGTGCTTATAATCGCGAACAGAGTTAAGATACAGAGATATGAGTGAGAGGCAATGAATATAGTAAACAATAGTGATAGTCGAGTTTATAAACTACAGGCACAAGTCAGGAAGACAAAAACAATTTAGGATTATTAAAAGAGAAAAAAGGAACTTGCGGCAAAAAAGTCAAACACGGGAAGCTACATCACAGACAATAGTCTCTGGAGTCCCTTCACATCTGATGGTCTGGACATCTCCACTATGGCTCTCACCTTCTCTGGATCAATCTTTAGTCCTTCAGAAGTCAGTCTGTGTCCAATGTATGGCACCTCTTTCTGTCTCAGCTTGAGTTTGTTGAAGTTCAGTTTGATGTTTCTGTTTCTACAACGGTCCAGCAGCTGTCTTAGTTTTGCATCATGATCTTTCTCAGCTGCTTCATCATTGTCACCTTCTCCACAGACAAGGATGTCATCTGCTATTATCCGGATTCCTGGGAGCCCCTCCAATGCCTGAGTCAGCCTGTGTTGGAACACTTCAGGAGCAGGGCTGATCCCCATGGGCATTCTAATCCATCTATACCTGCCACATGGCGTTGCGAAGGTAGTGAGATAGCTTGACTCTTCTGAAAGCCTTATGTGCCAGAACCCGTCCTTCTCATCACAAACGGTAAAGACTCTCGCTTTGGTCAGATCTGGGAGAACATCATCTATGGTGGGCAAGGGAAAGTGTTTCCGCTTTAGTGCTTTGTTAAGTGGTCTTGGGTCAATGCAAATTCTTAGCTTTCCAGATGGTTTCTTCACCACCACCATGCTGCTAATCCAATCCGTGCTCTTTTCTACATGAGCTATGATGCCTCTCTCCAAAAGGCTTCCCAGCTCATCTTTTAGATGTTTCATCAGAGCCACTGGAACTCTTCGCTTTGGTAACCTCACCGGTTTAACTGCAGGATCCATTTCTAGGTTATATTCTCCTTCCAGGCATCCATCTCCTTCAAAGACATCAGCATACTCCCTATGCATGTCACTCTTGTCCCACTGATCTTTTCCTTTGTGACTAACCATAGTAACTATATCATCAATCGCCATAATATTTTCATGCTGTATTCTTACCAGATCCATTGCTTGCACGGCCTTGTTTCCTAGCAGGGACATTGATGAGCTTCCCTGCACTACAATAAATTCCAGCCGGTAGAGTTTTCTGTTTCTGGGGTTTCTTATTTTTATTCTACATTTTCCTACAGGTTTCAGTGTGCTCTTATTGTACATGACCAGGATCTGTTCAATCTTTTCCATCACTGTATCCGGGTGTAACAGCTGAATGGGAATTACATTACAACTGGCCCCGCAGTTTAGTTGAAATCTTACTGGTCTTTCTCCTATCAGCATGGTTGCAAACAGTTGTTTCTCCTGTTTGTCCTCCCTCTTTGTGAACTGAGGCTTAGGATTTCCTGAAACAGTTCCTCTTCCATTTCTGCTACACTGTGTATTCCTTTTCTCTTAGTCTCTTTTGTTTTGCATGTGGTTGCAAAATGGTTCATCTTGCCACATTTTCTGCACTGTTTTCCATAAGCTGGGCAGCTTAGTTTTTTCTACTCATGCTGTTTCCCACAGAATTTACACCTAGTCCCAGGAGTTTGTTTGACTCTCTGTACTGCATGCACTTCTTCAGCTTTCTGTCCCTCGATTGTCATCATATTCTCTTTTGACAGTTCTGATGCTCTACATATCCTCACGCATTTCTCAAGTGTCAGGTCCGACTCTCTTAATGGACGTTCTCTCACATGTGAGTTCAGTATGCCACATACAATTCTGTCTCTAATCAAAGAGTCTCTAGCCGACCCAAAATTACACGTGTCTGCCAGCACTTTCAAATCCGTAACGTATTTATCAATCATTTCGCTTGAATTCTGATTTCTGGAGAAAAATTTGTACCTTTCCACCGTCTCATTCGGTGCCGGATTGCAGTGGTTTCTGAACGCGGTTAACAGCCATTCCCACGTCGGTTCTCTATCAGCTGGGTGAGCAGCGCATAGCGTCTTACTCAGTTCTCTCCCTGTTTCTCCGATTAGATATTGGAAAACTTTAACCTTTGTTTTGTCATCCGCATCTGCAAGCGATAAATCCAAGTACAAGGAAAACTCCTCTTGCCATGCTTTCCAAGCTTTGGGTATGCACGTTGTATTCCAGTCAAAATTCGCTGGCGGCTTCAATCCGAATGCACCCTCCATGTTCGGCACTCAATAGCTTTCTCCGTGGTAACTTAACTCAGTCTCTCTCTTTCTTCCGTTAATTTACCGCTGCCACCATGTTTTATGCGCAGTTCACTCTATTAATTATGTATTCACCCTTAAATAAAAGAGTCTCACACGCATATTCTTCCGTGCTTTCTTTACTTCACTTCACGTGTTGGCGCCCTCTAATGACGTCACATACACAACTTGTAATCCTTATACTACATGGTATGTCACCTCTTGTAGACCTTATATACCATATTGTAACAAAGGTTACATGCTCCATGAAAGAGGAGTTCCTTATGCTTCACATTACTTGGAAAATGAACTCTGTTACATCTGGAATACATTAAGCTGTTGGCAATAACAAGTCCCATATATAAGTTGGATTGAAGACGGAGATCGGGTGAGCGTTTTACATCGGCACTGAAAACCTCTCCAAGCAATCCTGGGTGCTTGTCTTTAGATGCTGAACTTCTTTGTAATAAACTTTTTTTATATACAAGAAAGATGGTGTGGCGGAGATTTTTTCCTTCATCATCTTCACATCATCACCATCAAATAAACAACAAGACAACATTCATTCAAGCTCAGTTTTTACACTCTGATTTACTCTGATTGGTTGAAGCCAGATACCTGGCATCATGTCTGGGGTTTAGGCTCTGAGCTGAGGAAATACTCAGGTTTGAGTGAAGGTGTTCATCAGTGAGACTCCTGAGTGGGGTTTTGTTCATCTTCATTAAAGAGAACAGTTGCTCACAAAGATATGTGCTGCCGAACATAGAGAGCATTTGAGCAGCTTGGGCACGGAGTTGGAGCAGTGTGTCGGGGAGGAAACATGGAAACTGTGCAGCACACACAGAGTCGTACTTTGATTTGAGCGTGTCTCTACACTGGAGTTCAATCAGCTCCATTTGGAGGTTGGTTGGTGCGCTTTCCAAGTCAACCACAAACGGATTACTGAGCAGTTCAAATCTGCATTTCTGGGCTTCAAAGTCACCGGGTAACTTCAGCGCTGAGTTTTTCAGCGGTCTCGACTGACGTGCTAACGCACTAGCAAAGCATTCTGGGATTTGTAGTATTAGCGGTGTATGCGCTATATACTGGCGGGCCAGCTCTAATACACATTTGATATGATCTCGTGGACCAAATATAATTACACCTGAGTTTGACACCCATGCTTTAATCAATTGTCCTATTTGATCTGTTCTTCGGCTTTTTACTCAGTTGATAAAGTAAACAATGTTTGATACCAACAGCTTTTACACATGCAACCAGTTAACAGATCAAATATTCACATGCGTATCCCAGTGATTTCCCAGAGGAAGTTTAGTTTTAAAGTAAAGTATTAAGTGGCGGACTGCAAGTTTGTTTAGTTTCTGCCTCGCACTTTAAGATCATTTATTAGTATTACTTTTGAAAATTAGAACCATGTTTCCACTGTGTTGAGTACTAGTGTAGCCTGGAATCTCAGTGTTGATGGACCCAAAGAGAACAGGTGGTCTTAGCCTAAAAGGCATCTATTATCAAAATAGGCCAACACAACTACATCTGCTCGAATACACCCCGTTTAATCAGAGCATAAGCCTGTATGTCAACATAAGCAGTGCTTACATGTGATTGTAACAGGAGACAACATACAGCGGGTAAAATAAGTATTGAAAACGTCACCATTTTTCTCAGTAAATATATTTCATAAGGTGCTATTGATATTGTTAGATTTTTATTATTTCCCATGTGATCAACGATCCTTCTGTAACCAATGCAATCAGTATGTTTGCAACAGTAAGGATGCGAAGGTCTTGAGAGAGCTCTTCGCTTTTACCCATCATGAGATGTTTCTTGTGTGACACCTTGGTAATGGGACACCTTTATACAGGCCATCAGTTGAGACTGAAGCAGCTGATATTAATTTACAATGACAATAGGCAGGATTGCTTTCTAATTACTGATTAATATCTACTGCTGTCTTGGCTTTTCATTCCTTTTTGCACCTCCCTGTCTTCATGTGTTCAATACTTTTTCTTGTGTGTGTGTGTTGTTTCACAGCGTTACACAACTTCATTTATGGACATGTATGGTTTGATTCCTTTGTATGTTGTATGTGTGGATTGCATGGGTTGTTACCAACATCTGATAAAGATTTCATGCCACTAGCACCTTTAGAAATATATTTACTGAGAAAAATGTTGACATGTTCAATACTTATTTTACCCGCTGTATGTATGTATGTATGTATGTGTGTGTGTGTGTGTGTGTGTGTGTGTGTGTGTGTGTGTGTACACTGGCATGTAGGGTAGATAGATGTTGGAGAATGGAGTGCTGCTGGTGATGGAGAAATAGGTGAATTAACGTTAGCACTAGCAGAGCTGTTCAGCTCCTTGCTACTTGAGATTAATGGCTTCTGATCATGAATTCTCCTCCTGTCCATTGAAATGTCCGGCCATCAGTATGCATGCGGTATGAATGCAGTCTGTATGAATAACAATAGTCTGAATTGCTGTACATTTAATATGAATGCAGTCTGTATGAATAACAATAGTCTGAATTGCTGTACATTTAATATGAATGCAGTCTGTATGAATAGCCAAACATGTATAACAATAGTCTGAGTGGCCCCCGGAGTCTAGCAGGGGGAGGGAGAAAAGGACCTGCGTTAAAAACAATGTACAGTAAAACCCAGAGTGACTTATTTCCTTCTTCTTCTTCATTCGGCTTCTTCCATTAGGGGTCTACATCTGCCTCTTTCCATCCTCAGCATTCTCTTACCAATATACCCCATGTCCATGAAACCATACTGCTGCTCACAGATGGTCACCTCATCTCTCAGCCTGGCTTCCACTACTCTTTCCCATAACTTCATGGTGTGACTGATCAACTTAATTCCCCTGTATTTACTGCAAGTCTGCACATCTCCCTTATTCTTAAAGATCAGTACCAGCACACTCCTTCTCCATTCCTCAGGCATCTTCTCACCATCCAAAATCCTGTTAAACAATCTGGTTAAAAACTCCACTGCACCTCTCCTAAACATCTCCATGCTTCTACCGGTATGTCATCTGGTCCAACCGACTTTCCACTCTTCATCCTCTTAATCACTGCTCTCACTTCATCCTTACTAATCCTATCTACATCCTGCTTCACCAACTCCACATCATCCAACCTTCTCTCTCTCATTTTCCTCATTCATCAGCTGCTCAAAATACTCCCTCCATCTTCTCAACACACTCTCCTCACTAGTCAACACATTTCCATCTCCATCTTTTATTGCTCTAACTTGCAGCACATCCTTCCCAGCTCGGTCCCTCTGCCTGGCCAATTGCTACAAATCCTTTTCGAAATTCTTTTGTGTCCAACTTCTCCTACAGCTCCTCATATGGCTTTTCCTTTGTCCTTCACCACATCCCTCTTTACCTGCTGCTGCATCTCCTTGTACTCCTGCCTACTTTTGTCATCACTCTGTCGAACCCAATTCTGTTTCTCCAACCTCTTCCTCCTTCTGCTCTCATGCACTTCCTCATTCCACCACCACGTCTCTTTGTCTTCCTTTCTATTTCCAGATGTCACATCAAGTACCTTTCTAACTGTCTCTCTTATCACTTCTGCAGTAGTTCCACAATCATCCAGCACCTCTTCACCACCACGAGCCCCTGTCTGACCTCTTCCCTGAATCTCACACTACAGTCTTCCTCCTTCACTTTCCACCATTTTATTCTTCTTTCAGTCCTCTCTCTCCTCCTCTTCTTCTTCACCTCCAAAACCATCCTACAGACCACCATCCGATTCTGTCTAGCTACACTGTTCCCCGGCAACACCTTCTTCTTCGTCGTCGTCTTCTTCTTTCGGCTTCTCCCATTAGGGGTCGCCACAGCGGATCATCCTTCTCCATACCCCCCTGTCCGCTACAACTGCCTCTTTCACACCAACTACCTGCATGTCTTTCTTCACCACTTCCATAACCCTCCTCCTTGGCCTTCCTCTTTTCCTCCTTCCTGGCTCCATCCTCAGCATTCTCCTACCGATATACCCCATGTCCCTCCTCTGCACATGTCCAAACCATCTCAATCTCGCCTCCCTCACCTTGTCTCCAAAACATGCTACATACTCGCTGTCCCTGGCAACACCTTACAGTCGCCAATTTCCTTCAGGTTGCATCTCCTACATAGAACATAGTCCACCTGTGTGCACCTTCCTCCACTCTTATACGTCACTCTATGATCCTCCTTCTTCTTAAAATACGTATTCACCACTGCCATTTTCCTCTTTTTAGCAAAAATCTACCACCATCTGCCCTTCCACATTCCTCTCCTTAATTCCATACCTACCATCACCTCCTCATCACCTCTGTTCCCTTCACCTACATGCCCTTTAAAGTCTGCCCCAATCACCAATCTTTCATTCCTAGGTTCACCATCTACCACTTTATCTAACTCACTCCAGAATTTTTCCTTCTCCTCCATCTCACAGCCCACCTGTGGAGCATAGCACTGATGATATTTATCATCTCCCCTTCAACGTCCAGCTTCACCTTCATCCCCCTATCAGAAACTCTCTTCACCTCCACTACACTCTTACTGTACTCTTCCTTCAGAATCACCCCTACACCATTTCTCTTTCCATCCACACCATGATGGAACAGTTTAAACACCTCCAATGTTGCTGGTCTTATTCGCTTTCCATTTGGTCTCCTAAACACACAACATATCTACCTTTCTCCTCTCCATTATATCAGCTCCCTCTCTCCCTTTACCAGTCATAGTACCAACCCGAACCTCCACTGTCCTCCACTTCTTTTTCCGCTGCCTCTGTAGACGTCTTCCTCCTCTCCTTCTCCTCCTTCGGCCAACCGTAGCCTAATTTCCACCGGTACCCTGTTGGCTAACGATACCTGTGATGGTCGTTGGTAACCCGGGCCTCGACCGATCCGGTATGAAATTCTAATTCGTGATCTGCATGTTTGATTTGGCACATGTTTTACACTGGATGTCCTTCATAACGCAACCCTCCACATGTATCCGGGGTTGAGACCTGCACTAAGAGTGCACTGACTTGTGCAACACTAATGGCTGGGTCAGAGTATCTTCTTTCCAAATGTATCTAAATTGTGTATGTAGAACACTTCGGTCAGGAACTGTTCACATTTACATTTAGGTAGGTGATTTTCAGCTGAGAGTCTGAAAGCGGAGGTACATGCTAACAAGTTGATTGAAAATGCCCTCATAGGCCATTAGGAGGAAGTAGGTTGCTGCTTTTGACAGCCACAGATAATTACCTGCAGTCGTCATCAATGTATTGTTGTCCCAACCACAGGGATTTTCACACATCATTTGGAAGACAGCATGCAGATCAGCTCAGTAGGTACTGATTGTTTGCACCAGTCCAGATTTTGAGCTTTGTCTAATGAGAGCTACTATTAGTAGCTTTTGGATCACTGTGAAATCCAAAATCACCCAAACATTACTTGAACATAGTTTCAGGTAGCTTTGTGATCGTGGACTGAATCCTGTTAAGCTCTGATGTTATCACAGAAGCACAACAGGTTCCACAGTCTTTTTCTCTGTCTCCTGGAATTGAAAATAAGATGATATAATGCTGCCTGGTCTGGTACTGGGAAAACTCTTCCACCTTGAAGACATAAATATCGGGGATTTTGGAAGATTTTATACAAGTATTAAATAGTTAACCCTTTAGGCCTCATTGTTGCGTGAGCCCATTGTTCTCAGGTGTTGATATTTAGCAATAGATTAAATAAAAATGGAGAAGAGTAACCATGACCATGATGACATACATCATTCTAAAGCTTTAAGTCTCAAGCAGCGATTTCAGATCTCTGTTTTTCAATGGAAAACGTATAACGAATGTATTTGCTGAATTTGTGTAAGCAGTACACAATAACAACATGCATAAAAAA
>JAAIIK010011947.1:0-10970 GCA_014706435.1 Silurus glanis | reverse complement strand
GTCGACCCATCAGTAGTTAAGCTGGTGATGCTCCTATATCCTCTATGGGGGTCCGTCTCAAATTCAGAAAAGAGAGACATGGATCTTTCCTTTCAGGTTTAGTTTTCTTGAGCATGAGCTTGACAGTCTGTACAGCTCTTTCAGCCATTCCATTCGATTGTACGTGGTGTGGGCTTGAAGTTTTGTGACTAAACTCCCATTCTTTTGTGAAAGCTTGAAATTCTTTAGTGCTGAACTGTGGCACATTATCTGAAATTAATGTTTCAGGGATTCCGTGTCTGTCAAATTGCGACTACAAATAGTTAATGAGTGTAGCGAATGGGGGAGAAGAGGGACAAACAATTAATACAGATAAATTGAGTATATAGTTGGAAGGACAGTCTGCCCGCATTCTCTACCATTATATGTAGCGAATTTAGCTCGCAAGAAAGGTAAATATATATAAGTAATTATAAATAATTAAGTTAAGTTGAAATTGACGGTAATGGAATTAACGTTACACTTATTTGGTCTGTTCGTCCGCCGAACAGACAGTATAATCTTTATTAATTCTATAAAAGAGGTATCTCCCCGGCCAAGAAAGACGTAACCCTCAATTATTTTACACCGTAAAAATTAAAAGAGCATGTAGTTCAGACCGAATGATGCAGAAACTTTAGGTTATGAGCGATACTCAGAGGCAATCACTGGTGAAAAATATGGTGTTTAATGAATGAGACAAACACAACATAAAGCTAACTACACAAACAAACGAACGAAGTAAAGAAAACAAAAATTGAAAATAAAATAAACAAAAGTTAAAATTAGGAAAGGAGGAAGAGAAAGGAAAAGAAGAAAGGAGAGAAAGGAAGGAAAGGAATGGCAAGCTTAAGCTTCAAAATTAATCACATCCTAACTGAGAAATCGTCACGGAAATTTAAATTCGCCTTAATATTAAGGGGTTCAAACTTAACACGCATCTAAAATAGTTGGTAAACCGGTTACTTGCATTGGCTTGTTGCACAAGAGTCCGGATGCGGTAGACAAAAGAATCTTGGACGAGTCGGTTAGGATGGAGTCAGATGTTCTTCCAGCTTCTCCTGAAGATCAGAGCAGTTGGTGTTCTTGAAGATGAAGCTTGCTGGAAGATCTCAAAAGGGATTTGAGATCTCGTCCCGAAGAGTCGCTGCTGGGCTGTTCGAAGCGTCCGACTCTCCGGGCCATCGGGCCTTTCCGGTCGAGCCGAGTGAGCGAGCTTGCTTTTCTTGACTGAACATTGATTAGCTGGGTTCAAGATGTTTTAAAGGTCCTGAACCCCACCCATCTTTAGGGGAATGGCCAATGCTATGGCCTGAAATTTTGGAGGGAATAACTCCCTTTGTTCATGTGTTTGTGGGCATGGTTTCCAGGTTATATTCGCTTTGGAGAACTTAAAGTTTTATCCAAAGTGTATCAAGACAGTATGGTACATTTCATGATCGAATAAAATGCACCATTGTTTGAAAAATAAGGAACAGATAATTTTGCGGTCATTTGGATACTAAACATAAAGAGAAATTACAGCATTAGAACAGGGGTAAATTAACATACAGAGATCAGTAATTAAAGTACAACTGATGTTGATACAATGTTGTATTCTGATGTATACAATTCACCCTTGTTAGGAAAGAAAGAATAAAGCGAAGATAATGTTAAATCAACTTTGAAATCAAAAAGAAGAGACAACATTAAAACAGGGTTACAAGAATAAGACTTTTAGAGTACCACTATAATTGGGGAGGAGATACATACAGGGTATAGGTTAATGTCGTGGAATGTGGAGCATCTTATTTATTTGTTTGATTAGTAAAAGAGTGCCCCATTGTGTTGTGCGCGCGTGTGTGTGTGTGTGTGTGTGTGTGTGTGTGTGTGTGTGTGTGTGTGTCACAAACAGTCATACTGGAGCCGAGTTTCGAGTTTGGATTGTTTTATGGTTGTTCCCTGTGAGGCCAACCAAAGTTCAGGGTTTGGTCCTGTGCCTTCGGAGGGGGAGTGTGACACTGTGGGATACACCACCCCCAATAAAAGTTTCACCTTTTGATTGAGATGTAGATGTCATAGGTTAAAAGGAATGCCTGGGACATGAAATCTAAATGACCTGTGCCAGACGCTACATAAGTGTAGCACTTCTTGTATCTGACTTCAGCCACTCTACTTCAATGAACTTAGAATAATAATCCACTAAAAGTAAGTACTCCTGCTGGTCAAAAGTGAATAAGTTAACACCTATCTTCTGCCAGGGTTTTTCAGGAACACTGTGTGGTTGTAATGGCTCTTTGGTTTGCCGTTGTTGGTATGTGCTGCACACTTCAAAGTTGTTTACCATCTCCGTTATACTCTGAGAAATCCCAGGCCAGTAGAGCACATCTCTCATCTCCACGTACAGCTCTCTATCCCTAAGTGACTTTTTAAGCATTTCTAGAATTCTCTTTAGCATTTCTGCTCTCATGGTTGCTGGAACAATGAGTCGTTCTTTTTTAAAGACAATTCCATCCATGACTGTATTTTCTTCTCTGAAGTTCCAATACATTTGTATTTCTTTTGCAGCTTGGCTCCTCCTAAGAATGCTCGAACTCCAGGGCTGGGGACCTTACTCTAATGATCTCCTATCCACAGCAAACACACGTGCACTCATACGACACCACAACCCCACCTGTCAAACACTGCACACCGAAGGAAACCCCCACCAAGCAGAGAAGAACTTGTCCCTCACACTAGAACCGGTCTTCCAGACACCTGGAGAAGAAGCAAACCACAGTATGGTCAAATCAAATTACCCACACTCACACACACAAAACACAATCACAAAAGGACAATAACAGCGGCAAAAAGCAAAAGAAAATACAACTGGAATAATAAAAACTGTCTATTCAATACACCTCATAAAGAAACACATGACCTCTCAGCATTTGTATGGCTGTTGGGTACGCATCCAGGTCTTCCGACTTCTCAGGTAAACAGAAATATACAGTGGGTACGGAAAGTATTCAGACCCCCTTAAATTTTTCACTCTTTGTTATATTGCAGCCATTTGGTAAAATAATTTAAGTTCATTTTTCTTCCTCATTAATGTACACATTGCACCCCATATTGACAGAAAAAAAACAGAATTGTTGACAATGTTGCAGACATTTTGTATTTTGCTGCCAAAACAGTCCTGACCCGTCGAGCATTAACAATTTCCTGCTCGACAGCATAATCCTAGATTTTTATTCAGCACTGTAGCAAAATGAACAGGGAATAAAAGCACTGCATTCACATGCGAACCATCCATAGGTAGTAATGATTTCATTAAGTTTAATAATAATAAAATTGCAAACATCAGGCAAAAAATCCAGACAATTAATATAAGTCCAAATAAAAATGGCAGTTATTAACCACTTAGTTAAGAAACCTGACCTTGATCCTGTCAGCTGTCCAACTATAGTCCAATATCAAACCTCCACTTTATCTCCTCTAGATTCTAGAAAAGGTTGTAGAACAGCAGTTCTGCTCAGGAATTTTTGTCTAATCATAGCACAGAGACGGCACTAATTAAGGTGGTAAATGACCTGTTATTGGCCTCTGATCAGGGTTTTGTCTCTTGTTTTGCTCGACCTCAGTGCAGCTTTTGACACCATTGATCATAATCTCCTTGCTAGACTAGAGAATGTTGTTGGAATAAAGGGAACAGCTTTCTCCTGGCTCAGGTCTTATCTGACTGATCTCTCTCAGTTTGTTGATGTAAATGGTGAGTTCTCCACACTCTCTGAGGTAAAGTTTAATGATCCAGTATGTTTTAGGTTAGTTTCAAATCTTTTGTCAACTGAAACACTGACAATGAATGTCTCTGATCTAGATGTGTAGATTGATCTATTTGGGCTCTCACCACTGCTCATGCCCTGGTCGCCACTGAACACTTTGAAATGTAAATATTACAAACTAATATCGTATACATTTTCTTATTTGTTTTAAACATACGAAAATAATTTACTCTCCGTGAGCGATCATAATTAGAACACTGGAAATAGCACCCTCTTTTGGACATTTTTGATACTGCAAATTTAGAAAACGTTTAAATGAACACTGTAATTAACACCAGACAACTCTAGAGTAGAGAACACTGTAAATTTATTTCTATAGCGCTTTTCACAATGGACATTGTCTCAAAGCAGCTTTACAGAGTTTATTAATTAAAGTGAATGATGTGTGGTGATCCCTAATGAGCAAGCCTGGGCTACTGTAGCAAGCAAAAACTCCATTAAATTATATGAGGAAGAAACCATGAGAGTCGATTCGAAACTTAACAGGTAGCCAGTGTAGGAATGCGAAGATTGGGGTTATATGGTGATATTTTCTCCACCTTGTAAGAACTCTGGATGCTGCATTCTGGACAAACTGTAGCTTGTTTATTAATGATGCAGGACATCCACCTAGTAATGCATTATAATAGTCCAGTCTGGAGGTCATGAATTCATGGACGAGCTCCTCTGCATCAGATATAGACAACATGTATCTTAGTTTAGCAATATTTCTCAAGTGGAAGAAGGCTGTTTTTGTAATATGGTTGATATTGTAGTATATTTCGGGTTGTGAAGGTGAGTAGCTGTTGCTTGGAAGGAATCTCCGCAGACACTGTTATTTCTTGTAAATAGCATTTATTTAACACAGAAATTCAGCATCTGGAAAGAGCCTCCTGGATTAGCTCGGAGCCGCCGTATGGATGAATCGACGACTCACGATCCATGACTACACACACATTAAATAGTTTGCCCGTTCTCTGGGTCTGCCTCTTAACGTATAACAGATGTACATGAGTTCATTTCGCAATAATGTTTAACATAAAGAGAAGCCTGTCTTTGTCCAGACTAAATGTATTTCAGATGTACCAGAGCTCATTTTCCCAGATCATTAATCACAAAGAGAATCCTGTTTTCTCTACATCTTAATATATGGTGAACGGGTCAGAGGTCGTCTCCCAAGAGGGCATGCAACCTGGATCATATTCCATACTTCGGCTCATACTGATTTAAAACACAGCGCGTATCCCCCATAGTCTTTAAGATAAACACTAAGGGTCTTTCATACATTTGGCTTAAAGGGAAACATCAGGGCAGACGTTTATCCTTATAGAAACAGAGATTTGACTCCAGCTCCTACATGAATTTCATCATTGCAGAATAAGCTGAATTTAGGCATTCAGATATTACATATTTCAGATACTATAATATGATTTTCAAGTTGGTGTCTAAAATAACTCCCAGATATTTTACTGTTGAATTAGTAGTTACAGAACATCCTTCTAAATGCAGGTTAAAATGCTGGAGCTTCTGTGTACTGTTTTTTGGGCCGATGAGCAAAATCTGTCTTATCAGAATTTAATAAAAGAAAGTTATTGGTCATCTCAATTTTTTATTCTTTGACACACTCATTTATTCAAACCAATTGATTTGAATCGTCTGGTTTTGATGAAATATATAGCTGGGTATCATCAGCATAACAGTGGAAGCTAATCCCATGCCTTCTAATAGTATTTCCCAATGGAAGCATGTATATTGTGAAAAGCAGTGGTCCTAGAACTAAACCTTGTGGCACCCCATAATTTACTTGCATTAACCTGGATAGCTCTCCATTTAAGTCTACAAAATGGTAACGATCAGACAGGTAGGATTTAAACCAGCTTAATGCCTGTCGCTGTATGCCGATGTAATTTTGTAAGTGATCCAGAAGATCACTCATGATCTATAGTGTCGAATGCAGCAATAAGATCTAGTAAAACTAACAGAGAAATGTAGCCTTGGTCTGATGCTAAAAACAGGTCATTAGTGATTTTAACTAGAGCAATTTCTGTGCTATGATGGGGCCTAAAACCTGACTGAAACTCTTCAAAGATATTGTTCTCTTGTAAGCAGAGGTGGGAAGTAACGAAGTACAAATACTTCGTTACTGTACTTAAGTAGATTTTTTTGGTATCAGTACTTTACTCCACTATTTATTTTTCAG
The DNA here is from genome assembly GCA_014706435.1 of Silurus glanis. NCBI lineage: Eukaryota > Metazoa > Chordata > Actinopteri > Siluriformes > Siluridae > Silurus > Silurus glanis. The sequence continues at coordinate 4,970 of JAAIIK010011947.1, read as the reverse complement.
ACAACTTTTTACTTTTACTCATTACATTTTTACACAAATATCTGTACTTTTTACTTCTTACATTTTCAAAACCGGCTCGTTACTTTACTTTTGGTTAAATATAAATTTTTTCTTTTCACTGCGCAGCGATTTCAGCCGAACAACCGATTTCCTGTTACTGCGCGTCTTTTTCAATCCACTGGTGTATAAAGTCCTGACTCTCACTCTTTACGAAGCTAAGAATGAGCAGGCAGAAGGCAGTAAGAAGTCTGGGGTTAACGTGGATGAGACAGAGGGAGTCAGTGATGTAAACATGACTGAGAACAGACACATTCATGATCATCATCATCTTTTCTCTGCTTGTGTTCTATATGTGGATCTTCAGCCTGGATACATTCATTCGGTAACAACATTTTTTATTCGTTTTGTATTAATATATATATATATTTGGCTGTCAAAATTCAAATTATTTTAAACGGCACTAAATTGTATTAACGCGCTCAATTCAGCGCGCATTTCTGTTTTACCATTTTTATAAAAAATATAAATACATAAATAAATAACCAAATATAAAAGAGGCGAAATTAAAACCTCCAGCAAAACATACATTTATCCACGACGTCCTTTCTTTACTTAGATATAAAATAAATAAATAAACTCCACCGAAAAATATTTTTAATCAGTAAACTTTTGTTTTATTTATGCGCCAAGTCTCAAATCAAACACCAAATCCGCCATGTTTTACACAATTAACCCTCTGGGTGGTGTTTTGTGGGTTTTTCCCTCATAATGGCGACACGAACATAAATGACTTACTTTATTGATCGTACAGATAAAAACAATACATCATTCAAATCTGTAAAATGTCTATGATTATATATATATAAAAGCTTCTTGACTTGACTTGAAGCGGTGCAGTTTCCCCGGTATCACCTCAATAACTGTCCGTGTGGAAACATAGCAAAAGCTCTTAATGATGTCCACACGTCTCTGGACTGTTATAGCCTTTATATTTAATCACTGTACATATGCTTACATATATATCACATGCTGTAAATATGCCACATATTTATCTGCACTATTTGCACGATTGCTACTTTTTGCACTTCTGGTAGATGCCAAACTGCATTTCGTTGCTGTGTACCTGTACTATGCAATGACAATAAAGTTCTCTCTCTCTCTCTCTCTCTCTCTATCTATCTATCTATCTATCTATCTATCTATCTATCTATCTATCTATCAAATATTAATATGATGTGAGGTCCAGTTAACAGCTAAAACAGGTAGAAGTAATAACTACTTTTTACTTAAGTACATGTCAGAGCCAAGACTTCATTACTTTCACTTAAGTAAAAAGGTATAATCAGTACTTCAACTTTTACCCGAGTATTTTAAAACATGAGTATCTGTACTTCTACTTAAATAATGGATTTGTGTACTTTTGCCGCCTCTGCACCTGGGTTCAGGAGGAACGTTGTTTCATTTCACTGTGTACTGCATCAGCTATATATGGTTGAAATGACAATAAAAGCTTCTTGACTTGACTTGTGACTTCACTCGTGCTTTGTGACCTGTCGTCTGCACTGTTGTTCTTTGATGAAGCATCTTCCTTAACAACATGCAAGATAGCTGGGTGCTTGAGTGAACAATCTGGACAAGAGGCCCTTTTTTTTTTTTTTACAGTCCTTGGACATATGACCTGCCGTCAGACACCCAAAACAAAGGCCGTTCATTTTCAAGAACTGAATTCTTTCTTTCAGAGGCTGTTCAGTGCATGGTTCTTCTGGCAGTAAAGACAGGGACTTTGAAAAACACTTGCTGACTTGGCTGCAAAAGGTTTCTTTACAGGTTGGCTTTTAGTGACATTATTGTCGATAGCAGACACATTCACAGCATATCTGCTTCTTTTAGACTCACTTTTTCTAATGCTTGGTTGCCTTTTAGAGCTGTTCTGATTACATGAAGTGGAGTCCAGGATATCTCCAAATAGCCGGTCATTGGCAACCTTTGCTTGTCGGTACATTAATTCCTCTAAATCAGTAAATCTGGCTCTTTTTCTTGTTCTTTCTTGAATGTCATAAGCATAACTTCTCCATTTTTCTTTCAGTTTGAATGGAAGTTTGGATAAAATGGACTTCATGTTGGTAGGATTGTTTATTTTGTCCATGTAGTCCACTTCATTCAGTGTGTTACAACATCCAACCAAGAACAAAGCAAAAGCATTCAATCCTTTTCTGTCTTCTGGCCTTATATGCAGCCATTCCATAGCCTTATTGATGTAAGCTGTAGCGATGGTCATTTCATCTCCATAGTGACGATCAAGCAGTTCTCTGGCTTCTTTATATGCTCTGTCGGGTTTCATGTGCTCACAGTTCCGAATGAGATCAAGTCACTCTCCACTCGTGAACTGTTCGAGGTTGTACAGCCGGTCCTGATGACTGTCTGTTTTACTGTTGATAGCATGCTCGAATGCCCTTATGAAAGATCTGTAAGTCAGAGGATCTCCTGTAAACGTGAAAATGTCTCTTTGAGGGAGTTGAGACAAACTCTGTTGTTTAATGAGCATCTCGATGACTTCATTTTGAGGCTGTAACACTTCGTGCAGGCTATCTGTAGAAAAATCAGTGTGATCATGATGATTAAGATGTGGTGTGCTGCTGACAGCATCTAACCTTGACAATGACTTTCTTCTATTTGAAGCACCAACTTGAGTGTCTGGCTTTGGAATGAATGTAAGGGATGTCTTATCAGATCCACAATGCACATAATCGTCTACATTGTGTTTTTCTTGTCTACACATTAGGGGTTCAAATCTGGGTCCTAAAGGTATCGCTGATAAATCATATTTAGATTCATGAGCATCTTCAAATTCTTCATTCACCTTCAGTTTGGTGTCTGAAGCAGCATGCTCAGTTTCAAGCTCCAATTGCTGTTTTCTAATTCTTAAGCGAATTTCTTCCTGTTCTATTGCTTCTCTCTTTTTCATTGCTACAGCTCTTGTCAACAGTGCTTTACAATCAGCTTTAATTCTCAGCATTGCAGAAGTAGTACTGGAAGTGTGGCTTACCACGGAGTTAGCTTTGGATTAGCTTTTACACTATCGTGTGGCCTAATATCATCTTCCTCATCTTTTAGGACATCTGCAATCCATTTGTTTGTGTCTTCTATAAACCGCTGAAATTCCGAATATCTGTTCTCATGAGCATCTTGATCCGCTTTCTTATCATCTTCATCTATTAACTCACACAACACTTCATTAATCCGTTCATACTGTCTTAAGCATCTTTCGAACCACAGCAATTCTTCATCTTTAATAAAATTAACATTGTGTTCATTTTCCTTCAATTTGGATAAATTATTCTTCTGTTTGGTTATTTGTGCCAACTTTCCCTTGCGTTCTCCTTTCAGCCTGTGTAGTTTCTCCTCTACAGCCTTTTCTGTGGACTTTGGCGCCTTCTTTTGGTCAACACACGCAGCTGCGCGTTCATCTGCCATGTCAAGTGACTAACATCTTCACAAAAAAAAAAAAAAAAAGCTGTCACAATTCTTAATATTGTCCACAGCTTCTAATCTTCTTATAAACACTCGTTTAAAAGAGTCACTGATGTGAAGGATTTATTTATGTCAAGCTCTATGACTTTCAGGATGAAATATCCAGTGAACACTTACTGTCACTTTTAGACGATGGCTAATAGAGTCATGAAGAAAATATCAGAACTGTTCCAGGGAAAGTTTCACTCAGCCGACGACTCACTCTCTATGTAGGCTATCTCTGGCTTTCTTTATGTATTCTTTTGCTGCGATGTAGTTTTCTTCCGTATTGGTCTATTGTCTTTGTTAGCAGCCGCGAGCAGGTTTCCCTCAGATCAACCCAGTTGATTAGCTCGCATCATCACAAGTGTCTTTTTCTTTAGCGATCTTCTCACGTGACTCGTCTTTCGGCTTCGTCGAGCAATCTTCTGAATTATCTCGTTATTTTGACTATGTCGAGCCAGTCTTTGACTTTGGATGTGAGTGCAATAAGCCGACTCACTAGCTTAGGACTTCAAAGTTCTTTTGTACTCAACACAAAACGTCAGTGAATAAAAGTCTTGAATCCAAAGTTCTTCGTTTGACTGTTTAATTATGAATCTCAAAACATAAAAAATTAAAACTTAGGATCTTTACTTTTCTTACAAATTAACTGTGCAGTTCCGTGTAGATCAAAACACTGTGTTGCTCCAAAGTCCAGTGGCTTCTGACTGTTTCGCAGGGTTCTATTTCTTTCATACTAAATCTAACAGCCAATTAAATTGCATTATGCTAGATCACTGGCTAAACGTTTACATTCTAATTTCTACATTTCATTTGCAACACAGGTTTTTCTCAGATTTTACAAAATAAACTCAAAATATTATTACTTCCATAGAAATGGCTTCAACACCACATATTAAACAGATTTGAAACTGTAATTTATTTGAACCAATATAGCTATTTAATTGTGTTGTTCCTATTTATAATTATTTCCCCCACATCAATAGCGCTACAAACATTTTAAACATTAATAATAAATTAAAAGCTAAAATAAATATTTTTTAAATAATGTATTAGTCGGTTCTGACTATGAAATAGTGACCAAAACTAAGTTCCAACTAGAGCCATGGCAACTTTAACCTACTTGTTGCAGTGATAATTGGCTTTCTTCGGATGGCTGATCACCTGGTCAGGTGCCTTCAAGTAGATGTTGAGAGTGTCTTCTCTTTACTTGATGGTAGAAGGAATTGTAGACTCTATATTCCTCAGTGCACCCGTCAATACCACAGAGCAACCAGAAATCAGGGCTACGACTGTGCTGTCTATTGATATGGCTCAATAACAATTTCAACGATAAAGTAATAAAAGCGCAGCAGATATCGCATCGCCAAAGCATCTTTAAAGGTAATAAAAGCAAAAGTAATACTTTCTGTTAAAATGGTGGAAAAGAAGTAAAATTGGCATTCACTAGTAATGTA
>JAAIIK010011945.1:0-32992 GCA_014706435.1 Silurus glanis | reverse complement strand
CACCGATCACCACTGTTTCACCACAATAAAGAAGCACCGATCACCACTGTTTCACCACAATAAAGAACCACCGATCACCACTGTTTCACCACAATAAAGAAGCACCAATCACCACTGTTTCACCATGTGGTTCTTTTCTCAAACTGTTGCCGCAAATTTCGAGGTACAATTGTATAGAATGTCTTTGGATGTGGTAGCATGACGTATTTTGTTCACATAAACTAGTGGAAGATCTTGAGTTGCCTCATATATAGAGGTCTGACCTAAACAATACTGAACACCTTTGGGATTAATTTGAATAGAAAGTACACCAAATTCTAGTGAATAATCTCACAAATCTCCACAAAATCTAGTTGACCATCTGCCCACAAGAGTGGAGATTATTATAACAGTAACCAGGAACTAAATGTGGAATGGAATGTTCAGAAAGCACATACCAATCTTATGGTCAGGTGTCCAAAAACTTTTGTCCATATTTTGTATCACTACATGGGTTAATCTTTAGATAAATAATTCAGGATGAACGGAGTGGAATGCTGAAGACCTGTTTGTCCTAATTATAAACCACTGATCACCACTTTTTCCACCACAATAAAGAACCACTGATCACCACAATAAAGAACCACCGATCACCACTGTTTCACCACAATAAAGAACCACCAATCACATGTTTAATCAAAGTGACTAAAACAACCACTCAACAACTATAAACTGACCACCACAGTCTGTTCCCAATGTAACCACTGCTCCCAACAACTAACCACTGATCAACCACCAATCACCACTATTTCACCACAAATGATAAACCACCAATCACCACTATTTCACTAAAACATACACTTTTATTTATTCCCAGCAACCCATCAATCACCAGTTTTACAACAACTAATCCCTGATCATGAGTCTGTTCCCAATAATCACCCATCATCATTGTACTCAACATCGAACCACCACTCATGACCCAGTTTGTGTTTCATTGAACTGTTACTGTTTTATTTACTTAATAAATTCATTAAATAAACAAACACCCCAGTCATAACACAGTTCATCTCGGCCTGACCAAAGTCTTTTTTCCAGCCTGAAGTAAACACCTCATTACGTATGATTAATTTGAGCTTTAAAAATCATAATCATTTAATTATCAAAATAATCATGACGATCAAACAATATTGCAGTTATGACGTCATCCGGTGAGCTATGATTACTTTCTTGTAGGTTCGAGTTTTTCCCTGAAAAACATTTACAGCTCGGGGTTTGTTTAGTTGGTTGGTCGGTCGGTTGTTTTTCAGAAGTAAAGGCGTGAACGGTGGCGTGGACCTGAGTCCCACGTGCGCGTGAAGACGCGTCAGTGCGCGTGCGGCGCAGGTACTCACTGGAGGTCTCTCCTGGCGGTGCGCGCGGCCACGTACAGGTATCTCCAGCCCCCGGTGCCCAGGTACAGGCCGAGTCCGGCGGCCACGCTCCAGGACCAGGGCGCGCCTAACAGCCGGAGCAGGCCGAGAGAGCCGAGAGACACGACATAGCGCATCCTAACCAACACGAGCACGGGTAAACGCACTCGGACCGCTCTCTCCGAATGGCGACGTACACGTGAAGAGACGCGACAACACGTGAATAAAAGTCCCCAAAGAGGGAGGAGGAAGAGGTGGAGTAGTAGGAGGAAGAGGAGGAGGACAAGCGCCACTAAGAGCACCAGGATATTGAGGACGTGCAGTCTAGAAGCCTCCAGCAGTGACAGTCACTGGAGGTGGGCATGGAATGACCTTGCTGATGTTCCAATCTCACTGAAGTCGGCCGCAACTATGTGCACAATTTAATGACATAAAAACATAAGTAATTTATTCAGCACAAAAGCACATTATGACCACTTTTACTCTCTTATCATGCTCATACACGCCGTATACCCACGTGTTATAACACTTCAATATACTAATCACTATCAAGAATATGTATTGGTATAATTAAACGCCGGGTGTAAGCCCTGAACGCTTTTCGAAGACTTGTGCACTACTTAGGGTAGGAATGAATACGCGGTTGCGCCCTACGTAGGCGGAAATACACGCGTTTGGGATTGGACAAGCAGGGGTTTCAAAATGGCCGAAGTGGAATCATGTTTTCAAATTAAAAGTCATATAAATATGTAGATAAAATCCCCAAAATAATTAGCTTAAGCCTTTAATTGTTCACATATTTATTTGATAATAAACAAGACATCATAGACAACGTGCGTAGTGGTTTCAGACAGTTGGATTTTTTTTAATGTGACATGTACATTACAGCACAATGAAATACTTTGTCTATCTTTCTTCTCATATTGGGATCAGAGCGCAGGGTTAACCACGATCCAGCGCCCCTGGAGATAAACCACCAAGTGTTTAGGACCTTGCTCAAAGTCCCAAGAGTGGCAGCTTGGTGATGCTTGGGCTTGAAACCCCAGGTAGTAACCCAGACCCTTCACCACTGAGCTACCACTTCCCAGCTAATGGGTTACGAGAAATCTGACTCGTAAAACTACGTTCAAACATCCAGTCGTGAAGTTTTTAATTGGTGAACAAATCATTGAATTTCATTCAAGTGTATGAAAGCGCTTACCTCGCTTTGTTGCACATGAGCAAAACGTAAGATGCTTCGACCTGCGTTTATTTACTTTCCGGCTCTTCGAAACGTTGTGGCAATGACTAAAAAAAGTTGTTGCAGTTGTCATTTGAGGTGGAAATAGTAAATGAAGGCAATTTTTCAAGTCTCTGTATGTTTTGGCGAAACATCACAAACTGGAAATTGTGTATTCGTGACTAAAACGACCAACTTGCGTAAATGAACAAAGATCTGCTTAGTTTCTTTACTTGTCCATTAAAAGTTTAATATGGAATCGCACTATAAAGACTTCCACTTTAACACCAATATTCCTGATGTACTGTATGTGACAACGGTAAACCAGCCAAAGTTCTTGCACCCCACTGAGAAGAAGTTTTTTGGGTAAAAATGCTGGAGATAATAAGTAAAAAATTGTATCTCCAAACTGTGCCTCTTGCACATTTATCCTTTGACCTTGCAAGTAAACAACAAAAAACATAAAAATGACAAATATGATGTTCATTTTTGTGTTTGCTGGAGGTTAACATGCAATTGGTCTATGTTAAGTATCCTTGAGCTATCCAGTGAACCGTTAAGGAACCCTTGAACAACCTTTTTTTTCACGTCAAATATCGTTTTTGTAGGAATTTATTTTATTGACAGACATATGACACATGGCACATTTCTCCTAGTCATTACACACGATACAAGAAAATCATTTTTTCCAAATCAGTGCTGTTTTATTTAATTTTAGAAAGATATGTTTAAATTGATTGCATTGGTTATTCCTTCAATATGCATTATATGGACAAAAGTATTGGGACACGACTTTTCCAGCCATATGTGGTTCTTCTCCAAACTGTTACCACAAAATTAAGTCAAGTCAATTCAAGTTTATTCTATAGCGCTTTTCACAACAGACATTGTCTCAAAGCAGCTTTACAGAAATCAACAGTCAAGGTGAATGGTGTGTATTTATCCCTGATGAGCAGCGGTGGCGACTGTGGCAAGGAAAAACTCCCTTAGATGTAATGAGGAAGAAACCTTGAGAGGAACCAGACTCAAAAGGGGAACCCATCCTCATTTGGGTGACATCAAGAGTTTGATCATAAAATTTGATCCGCACAATTGTATAGGAAGTCTTTAGATGCAGTATCATGACATTTTCCCTTCACTTTAACTAGGAGACCCAAACCTGTTTCAGCATAACAACGCCAGAACCAGTGCCATGAAGATATGCTTTACATGGGTTGGGTTGGAAGATCTTCTACTTTAGAGCTAGTGAACCCCGTTGACACCTTTGGGATGAATGTGAACGCTGACTGCACCCCAGGCCTCACCTCACCTACATCAGCACCTGACTTTACTACAGTGGAGCAGAAGAGTGGAGGTTATTATAACAGCAAATGGGGACCAAAAGTGGAATTTGTTGTTCCAAAAGGAGATGGGAATCTTATGTTCAGGTGTCCCAATACTTTTGTCAATATAGAGTGATTAGTTTTGCTCATCGTCCCGACAGGGGTGCCAATAGTTTTTTTAAGTCGATTGTAGTTCAGACAGACGATTCAATAAATCAGCACTAAATATCAGAGCTAATCTTTGGGTTCCAGACCATGTTCACTTTCCTCATGAAGGCATGCATGATGCTTGTAAGATTTGGAAATAAACCAGGCTGTAGGCTGGCACACAGGAACACGATCGGGGTGAATCGCCGTTTTAATGCCACATTAGCGATTTTAAGAGCCACTTCTGGGCCTTGTGGACATTGTGCGAGCGCAGCGATGTCAGTGCAAATGGATTTCCTGTCGCTCCGAACTCCCACATGAGTAGCTCTGGGTTAAAATGACCCGGCTGGGCCGAAGCAGACGGCACACTCTCCGCAGCACGGCCCGTCTCAGGAGGATGTACACCCATGGGTCCAGGATCTGGTTCCAGGAGGCCATCCTCAAACCCAGCAGCAGCAGTTGCTCATAATGTGGGTCTGAGTGGGTTTCGCCTCTGTAGAACTGTCTCACTGACATGGAGATGTAAATCTGAGCAAGGGAACAAGAGAAAAAGTCCAATAACGTGAACACGTTTATATTTTTTTGAATTGGCATCTCATTACATTTTTCACACATATTGTGATTATCAGATATCTTATGTTTTAGGTTTCAGGAGTTTTAGGAGATATATTCAAGGGGCAATTTGTAATTTTTAACAGTGTTTGTTTCATACACATAGATCATATAGAGAAATATTAAATAACACATTAAATGCATCTCTCTCTCTCTCTCTCTCTCTCTCTCTCTCTCTCTCTCTCTTTTAAAGGGCCAGTTAGTAACTTTTCAGGCTTTTTTAATGTATTTATATTAGGTGCATTACTGGGGCAGTGTGTGGTTTTCATTTGTTTATATTTTTTATTGTATGCATTAAATCTTTCTCTCACTCTCTCTTTCTTATAGTTTGCAAGTTTTTACTGTGTTTCTAGATGCATTAAAGATCACATTTTTTTATCTAATATTTTCTATTTGTTCTATTTTTCTATGATAAGTGTTTCTATAATTGTTTTATATGATGCATTAAAGGGGCAGTCTGTAATTTCTTTTTTTTTTTAAACAGTGCTTTGGTGGTTTTTGTTTTTTTACAAAGTGAATTTGCCTGTTTGATGATCACATAACTGTGTAATAGTATACTATATTTTGGGATATTTGCCCCATTTCTTGTCATGCCCATATATGTTTTTTTAATAATGTAATTTTTATCTTGAACATTGAAAATATCTCTGTTTCTATCTTGAAAATATGCAAACCATGGGAACTTAGAGGCAGCAGGGGAAACTTCACAAATTTCATACTGCTTCATCAATTTTATATTAATTTGATACACTTACGAGAAAGGGACTCCAGCAGACAGAGGACACAATGGTTATGACCACGAGCTGCACCATCATCTCCACATCCAGTGAATGCACAGGTGATCTAGACGATCTGCGTCTCCTGGAGGCGGTCAGCTTTGCGCTTTGGTTGTTAAACCTGGCTTGCAGCAACGTCAGCCCACTCACAGCATTGCACAGTACAGAGACTGTTAAAGCTGACAGGCCTACGCTTGAGAAGGCCAAGGCCAGGCCGGCATCAGCACTCGAGAGAGCGCCATGAACAGGAAGGAAGCACCAGGTACCAGGGAACTGAGGTTCATACGTTCCTATGTTGAGCAAAGGCAGCGCCGCTAGAGTAAAGGCCATGGTGATGAGCAGGAGGACACTGAGGCGGATGTGAGCCGTTGTAGCCATGGCAGAGTGCTGGAGCGGTTGTGTGATGCCCATGCAGCGCTCCACGGCCATGGCGCTTCCCAAGAGGAGAGGAGTCAAGCCGAAAAAAACCATGCAGGCACCGAAGAGTTTACAGAAAGCCTGTGGGGGTTCACTCGGCTCCCTGATGGCAGCTCGTTGCCTCCTGACTCTTCCGAGGTGCAGGTGCAAGGCGAAAGCGCCGGTGACCAAATGACCCGCCAGGTCACTCAGAAGGAGCGCGGCGGCAAGCAGCAGAAACGGCGTCTTAGCTCGGTGGTGAAAGCGGGCATACGACGCCAACACGATGGCCAGGCCGATTAAATTTGACAGGATCCCGAAGCTCATGGTGAAGTAAGACAACCCAAAGTTTGGTGGGTTGTGAGGAGACGGAGACGTCAAGTTACGATCCTGTTGACCGATGAACGACAGGTTAAAGTCTTGACACGCCGTAGGAATTGTGGAACTAAAGACAAAATCCATGCTGAGTCAATTGAGGCTGGAGCTTTGGAGGCCAGGTTGTTAATGCACCACCTGAAAACAAAAGACTGTATGTTTGTTTTTTTAGAACGGGTCATTGTGTGCATCACTGCATTACCTCTTACCATCACACTTCATCTCTTCAGCGTAATTATACTCGTCTTCCTTGCAAACGAGTGCAATCATGTTGAAACTAAAAGCTAATTCCCAACCTGTTGCTTGATGAATAGAGCTATTATAGCTGTATGCACAACTATTACCTTCTTGTCATACCGCACCCTGCATACAGTAATCTCTTTTAGCCAATAGCCGTGTGCTTCAATTACACATTTTCCACATAGCTAGGCACAGCTTGTCTTTTTTTTTTTGTCTTTAAAAAAAAAAAAAAAAACCTTTCTCTATTCTAGGTGTCAAGCTGCTCCAGGTAATGTCGTAATGTTCTCCGCTCAGCTTGTCACTCTTCACTGATGAGCCATTTGCATTAGATTTTGCCTTTAAAAAGATTCATGGGTAGCAATCCCACGCTATTCTGACCGAATAAAACGCCTGACTCTGTCTTTATCTTCGACTCTGTCTTTATCTTCGAAGAGCCGTTTAAATTACAGTCGTACGGGGCACAGTGAGGCGTGAAAAAAAAAAACAGAGGAAGAAGAGGATTTTTATAAAATTGAAATGCTGATTACTAATATTACTATTTTTATTTATTTTTTTATCAAGTGGTGTTCTTGTTCAACAGTCCACTCTGAATTGTCCTTTAATCTCCAGTGAACTAAATGAATTTAGACAACTCATTTGTTTTCTCTCTGTCCTGCAGCCCCTTCGTCTTCCTTTTAATCTGTACTATTCTCTCTCTCAATTTGCCATTTAACGGTGATGGAAAAATTGTAAGGAAAGTGAAGGAACAATCATCTGCCCATAGAATATGACCAATTTAAGCAAAAAGTTTTAAATATGACTAAAGGGTAGGATTTATGGTCTTCTATAACTTTCTGAAATATTTGATAATGTTTCTTTTATGTGAGATCTCATCAGTTATTTACTTCACTTTCCTTTTATTCATCATACATCTACCCATGTAAATATATATATATATATATATATATATATATATATATATATATACATACACAGTATTCCCATTTTCTTTTGGGAAGATTTTCCACTAGATTTTGGAGTGTGCTTGTAGAGATTTGTGTGAGATTTGTTCATCTACAAGAGAGTTAATAAAGCCAGGTACTGATGTAGGTGAGGTAAAGGGATAAATGGTACTTTTTCTCTTGATATATGTACATACAGCACAGTTAATTACTTTCTTTGCATATCCCAGCAATGTTATGAGTTAGTTTCAAAGCAAAGGGTCAGCACACCTGGAGCACAAAGGGGTTAAGGGCCTTGGTCAAGGGCCCAAGAATGGCAGCTTGGCAATACTGAACCCTCATGAACCCCCAACCTTCCAATCAGTAACCCAGAGCCTGAACCACTAAGCTACTACTTCACCAGGTGAGGAGGCCTGGTGTGCAGCCAGTGTTCAGATTGAGCTCAGAGCTGTATAGCGGAAGATCTTTCACTCCAACCCATGTAATGTATATCTTCATGGAGCTGGCTGTGTGCTCCGGGGCATTGTCATGCGGGAACAGGTTTGGGTCTCCTACACCAAAGAAGGGAAGGGAAAATTTTATGACACCAGAGACATACTATACAATTGTGTGTCTCCAAGGTAATAGTTTTGTAAAAACCACATATGGCTGAATATGTCATGTGTCCCAATATGTTTGTCCATATAGTGTGCGTGTATGTATTTTATATAAAACAGTCCTGACCTATCGAGCATTAACATCATGAACTTCTTCAGTGGTCAGAGCTACAGGAGCTCGTCTGTTGGATCGGACCACACGGACCAGCCTTCGCTCCCCACGTGCATCACTGAGCCTCGGCCACCCATGACCCTGTCGCCGGGTCACCACTGTTCCTTTCTTGGACCACTTTTGATAGATACTGACCACTTCAGACCAGGAACATCCACAAGCTGCAGCTTTGGAGATGCTCTGACCCGGTCGTCTAGACATCACTATTTGGCCCTCGTCAAACTCGCTCAAATCCTTACACTCGCCCATTTTTACTGCTTCTAACATCAAATTTGAGGAAAAAATGTTTACTTGCTGCCTAAAATACCCTCTTACAGGTGCCATGATGAAGAGATGATCAGTGTTATTCACTTCTCCTTTCATAATGTTGTTTTTTTCCTCTCGCTACGATTTCATTGGCAATTTTTCACTTTTATCTAATACATAAATTGCATGTACAGAGAAACAGGAAACTAATTTTGAAGACTTTGTCACATCAGAAAAATGCACCTGTATCAAGAGCACTGATGTGGAAACTCTTCCAAAAGCCAATTAAAATATGATAAATGAGTAGGAAGCCTAAGGCATAAAATTGGTCAGCCTCTACTTTGAGAAAATCTATGAGTAAATAAATGCAGAACAGACTTCAACTGGAAGTAAATGTAATGAAAAAGAAAGTATCAATTGATCATTTTTTCACCATGCTTTACAGTCACAGTGTCGGTATTACTAAGAGCTCAGGTAAAGTAGGACATAGTTTTTGAATATCAGCTATCAGAATGTGCTTCGACACTGTCAGAGGAACGGAGATCATCAGAGAGATTTTCAGGGGGCTTTCACACTTTTATACACACTGAGATGAGTTATTTTTTTCCCCTGAAATGACAGCATCAGTCTACTTCCCAGCCTCTCCTATCTCTGAACAGTGTCCGAAATGACACAATGCCTGAAAATGAAAGCTCTTCTCCAAGTGAATGCATAATCAGCTTCTGCTTTTTAAACTTGACATACTGTGATATGTGAGAGACTTTTCACTCCTTCCCTCACTCTATGGCCTTGTTGTTGCTTTCTTCTTCATTGTTTTCTCAGACTTTTTTTTTTTTTTCTCAGTAGCATATTGAAGAAATCTTCCAGTGTAGAAGTGGAAACTGGAGCATTTTTTTTCCTCACTCTATATCCTTTCACACTCTATACTGTGTAATTGCCATTGAACTTCACACTCAAATTCTAAAATGCTGATCCTGTTAATTTTTACAAAATAGAACAAATCCGATCAGCATGCAGAGATTTACCCGTGTGGCTTCACCTGATGTATGATGGGGATCGGGTAGAAGCCCCTCCTTGTTCAGTTAAAATGAACTTGATGTGATAATGAAACCCGGAGAGCGACATGCATTCAAGTGAAGACACATCAGCGAGAGATCATGGGCGCATCGATAAACTGGATGTGTCCCTGTTATTATAATTATGAGGAAAACAAATCATTAGAAGTTTCTGCATAGTTTTTTTTGTACTTCAAAGCATCATTCATGAAGAAATTATAGAAAAAAAAAGAATCCTAGTTCCTCACTCACCCAGGTGCTGAGGTCAGTTGCTCAGAGTCACTCCATCCTGTTTTGCAGCACTGTGGTAATGCTTCAGGCTACAGGTTCTCTCTCTCCCTCTGAGTCTCTATCTCTCTCGCTCTCTCCTGTGCACTTTCTACTCGCTGATTTGTCCATTTCATTGATTTTACCCAGTTACCTTCTGTCTCTCTCTCTGTCTCTCTTTTTCTCTCTCTGTCTGACTCCCTCTCATTTTCTCTCCAAGCCCACCTCCTTTGTCATTTCTATGCACCATCCGCATTCCCTCTTTGTCCCTCTCTTTTTCTCGCCCTTCTTTATCTACGTCCGTTTTCCAATTCTGAAAAAAATTCTCCCCTTCTCCGCTTGTCTTTACCTAAAACACAGTCTTTCAGGCTCCTTGCTTCTCATCTAATGGAAAATCCTAAATACACCGTGACAGAAAGTAGCCCTGCATTATTCAAACTATAAAGTACCAATTGATCCCTGCACTGCTGATGTTTATTAAGAGGCAAGATTGCTGGCTTACATCTTAGAAAACATTGCTAAGTTGGAATGGTTTGAAAACCATGAGCTTTTAAGTAACTGTGTAGCACTGTGGTGGTATAAATAAAGAAAAAAAACTAAAGAAAAAAACAAAATTCAATCAGCTGCTTGAAGAGGGATTTTCATTACCATGACAAAGCCATTCATTTTCTCTCCCTAAACATAGCGATACAAGAATGAGACAAAAGAGATAACAGCAAACCATGAGAAGCTCCTGATTAATCTTCTTTAAAGTCTTTTGAGTTCCTGAGTGGTCAAAATGTAAATTCGTATTAGCGTGCTTGTTGCAATCAAGTGTACTAATAAGAAATTAAGAAGCATCCATGCACATCTAGGAAGGTAGAGACAGAAACACCAATGGATGAGAGAGAGAGACTCGAGTCTCAGATCCGTGATTTGAATCTCACCACAGTTACCAATTTTTCCGAATCGTGTCTCTTATTCTTATGCGCTGACCTCTGACTCAAATAACTCGGAATACTGTGCTTTCTACTCCAATAATCCTCAGTCGATATGCACTCTTGCACGCGCCCTAACAAGTGCACAATCCTTTGTGCTGTTTGCCATGCATGTCATTTCTTTTAGATGCAAAAAGCAATGAAATAGAAAGGGGAAAAATAGGAAGGACTCCATCTATAATCTGAGAGGAACATCACAGCGAATTTCATCTTTCAGTTGCAGTAACACTACGAGCAATTTCTTTTGTAGTTTATACAAGATGCAGTGCTGGAATATTCAACGTGATTCAGTTTTCAGTGTGCAGGTTTGTTAATATGCAACTAGTTTTACTAATATTTGACTCAATTACATTTAATCTGGATCTCTTCAACCAGTCAGTTCAGATCAATTGAGTTGTTTTATTTGGTCCATGCATTATACAGTCCCTGACAAAAGTCTTGTCGCTTATCTATTTTGTAGAAACACTTGCTATTAACCTGACTTTTAATTAATCAATTGGTGTTAGAAATAGCTCATATGAAAAGCTAAAACCCTCCCAAATGAATTTTAATGCACTGAAATAAATTAGTTTCACTGAAAAAAGATTTATCATTTAATCAGGACAGAAAGGTCAAATTTTGGCAAGACAAAAGTTTTGTCGCCTATACAGAACTTGAACAAATTTACTGCAAATACAAAAAGGCAAGGATTCATACAATTTATTGATGAAGTCATCAGGAATAGCAAAGAAAGCAGTCTTGCATGCCTCCCAGAGTTCATCAATTTTCTTTGGTTTCGTCCTCCATGCTTCCTCTTTCATCCTACCCCACATATGCTCAATGATGTTCATGTCTGGTGACTGGGCTGGCCAATCCTGGAGCATCTTGATCTTCTTCAAAATGAGGAACTTTGATGTGGAGATGGAAGTATGTGATGGAGCACCATCCTGCTGCAGAATTTGGCCTCTTTTATGGTTGGGAATATAAGAGGTAGCTAAGATTTCTTGGTATTTGGTATTATTGATGTTGCCTTCCACCCTGCAGATCTCTCGCACACCCCCATACTGGATGTAACCCCAGACCATGATTTTTCCGCCACCAAACTTCACTGTTTTCTGGGTGAATCTCGGATCCATGCGGGCTCCAGTAGGTCGCCTGCAATATTTGCGGCGACTGTGGTGTAATTCAACAGAAGATTCATCTGAAAAAATCCACCTTCTGCCACTTTTCCAGCGTCCATCCTTTTAGCAGGCTGTGGGCCTTGGCAAATGCCACACGGTTTTTCAATTGTCTTTTGTTTAGTGCTGGCTTCTGGGCACTGATTCGATCATGGAGGCCATTTCGAGACAGAATCCGACAAACTGTTCTGGTTGACACAGGGACTTCAGGTGACCAGGTCTCGTGGAGCTCTGCTGCAGTGGAAAATGGGCTGGCCTTGGATTTTCGAGCCAACAAACGGTCCTCTCGAGCAGTTGTCTTGCGGGGTCTGCCTGACCTGGGCTTGTCAAAAACGTCTCCAGTCTCTTCAAATCTTTTTTTTTATCCTCTATACTCGACACTGAGACACATTGAAGGTGTCTGCCACATCAGCAGTGGATCTGGTCTTCAGCCTCTTGATAATCAAAACTTTAGTCTCAGGGTGAATCTTAGGCATGTTTGCAGAGGTCTAGTTGCAGTTGATGTGAAGGTCTAGTGTACTGGGGTTCTTTTTATACACACCTGAGACCTAATTGATCCATTATTAGTCACAGGTGAAGCTCATATGACAAGGAGACAACACTTATGTCTTTGCAAAAATTGACTCAATGGGCTTTACCAAGCTATGAATATTACAATACTTTTTGACAGTTTCATTTTGCACTGAAACATTAATACAAAAGCTGTTGGGATTAAAATGAGCCATTTTCTTGTAAAAAAATCTTGATTAGAAATATATTTCAGGGGCACTTCAGGTCAATTTGGACACAAGCGACAAGACTTTTGTCAGGGACTGTAGGTCTATCATTGTTGAGTTTATCAACTGTTTACTGATGGACACTTGAGTGCAAAAACTAATCATGGCAATTATAATCCTAAACCATTGTATCAGACTGTTTATATTAATTACAGTCCAAATCCATCTACATGGTTCTTCAGTTTAACCCTCCACAGTGACCTCATGGATCTTTAGACTGTTCATGTGGAACCATCTACAGCAGCAGTGAGAGGTCTCCAAAAACTTGAGTAAAGTAAATAAATTACGAATATAAAATTTTAATTCATAAGCTTATCCATATAAGTTTAACCGTTATGAGAGAGCCAGAGGTGACAGTGGTGAGGAAATGCTTCCCGAAACTACATGAGGAAGAAACTTTGAGATATTCATTCATTATAGTTACATCATACTAAGTTATCAGCTGGATCTTTTGGATTTAAATCATGCTCCAGAGGAGCAACACTTTCAATCAGTCCTTCTGGAAAAAATGGAAACCGTAACTGTGAAAACCTTGTGGGTCTCAACTGGTAATTAGTTGCCTTCTATTGTTGCAATCTGTAGTGGATATCATTAAGGACCAATAAAACAAATTTGGCAACTTTTAGATCACATGGTGTATCTACTAGATACCACTAGGGACCATTTAATGTTAAGTGAGCATCCAGATTCCAAAAAGGTTCTAGTTTGATGATGATAATAACAAATATTCTTTTGTCACTAAACATGCAAAGGAACTAAAAACTAATACTAGTACTAAATGGATAATAGAGTATATATTGTAATAGCAGGAAATTCAATGCATAACAGTTTTCACTACTGATTTGACCACAATATTCACAATCCACAAACAATCATAAACAAATCTACTGATGTAACACAGTCCTGGCTTGGTTCTCCAGTTTCAACTCACATCAGTCTCAATCTGAACATGTCCTTCCAGATTCCAGATGAAGTTTTCATAAAGTTTCTCCAATGAATTAAAATGTATGTAGGTTTTAACGAGCAAAGACAATATGGTTGATTGGTTACAGTTCCAGGGTCTTAGGTTTGATTCTGAAGTTTGTTTTTTGACTCTAAAATCACTAAACCATGAGAAGAATGAATGAATGATGAGTCAATGAAGAACATGATATGCTTGATTTTTGTACTTACTTTTTTACTTTCTTATTGGCTTTGGCAGCTAATAAATAACTGCTATAAGCTGGATGTCAAAAGTAGCTTATAAGACAGATGTCAGACTTTATATGAAATAATTTAGAACTGAAGGACAGAAGAATATTGCAGATATGTATGTTTAACTTCAGCTTGGCACGAAGTCTGTGCTCTTAGAATGCACAAGAGGACATAATTGGTATTAACGGTGCCATGACTGCAGATGAATCACCGAGCGCCTAGAAATAATTGCCGTTAAAGGCCACCTGGTGCCCCACTCCACTGCACTGTGAAATTAAATGTTTTGCTGGTCTCTATTACACCCGGCCCAAAGCATCAGCATCTTTTAGAATCCTTCGTGAAGTGACAGAGGTTGGGACGCAAGAGTCATCATTGAGATTTTTGTATGCAAGGTTGTTCCTGCCCTAAGTCAAGTCAAGTCAAGTCAAGTTTATTTCTATAGCGCTTTTCACAACAGACATTGTCTCAAAGCAGCTTTACAGAAATCAACAGTCAAGGTGAATGGTGTGTATTTATCCCTGATGAGCAGCCGTGGCGACAGTGGCAAGGAAAAACTCCCTTAGATGTTATGAGGAAGAAACCTTGAGAGGAACCAGACTCAAAAGGGGAACCCATCCTCATTTGGGTGACATCAAGAGTTTGATCATAAATCTTTCAACAATACAGAACACTGGAGAGTGAGAACTAACATGAGCACTGGAGTATAAGATTATAAGTAAATGTTCTTTCTACAGTCTTTGGTATAAAAGTAGGAGCTACTGAGCTCAACATTTGTGATCATCATAGATCCAGCATCAGCTTCTCCATGCCAGAGCCTTTAAACACTCCAGGAGGTCCAATGCCACACATGTAGTGGGATCCAATTGGCACTCGTACGTCTGTAGATGGTTCGGGATGTTTGCGAGTTCGGCATCTACTTCTCCATGATCATCCATAGGTCCATAATCTTCACGAGGTGGGACGTGACTGGAGCTGGCCAAACCTCAGAAAGCCTCGGGATGGGGAGAGAAAGAGAAGCAGTGGAGAGGAATTAGCGTAGCTGCTGTTCATGATATTAACAGCACAAGTTGATAATGTGCATGTGATCAGATGTTCTGGAGCACAAGGTTATGATGTGAGACGTGTTATGTGTAGGTTTTGCTAAAAAGATATGTTTTTAATCTGCACTTAAACTGGGAGTGTGTGTCTGAACCCCGAACACTGTCAGGAAGACTATTCCAGAGTTGGGGAGCTAAATGTGAGAATGATCTACCGCCTTTTGTGGACTTTGCTATTCTAGGAACTACTAGAAGCCCAGAGTTTTGAGATCTCAGGGAGCGTGACGGATTGTAGCGTGTTAGAAGACTGGAGAGATACATGGGAGCCAAACCATTTAGTGCCTAACACTGAAGATGAAAACTGACTGGTGTTTGCTATAAAGAAATTGAAGTAAACATCTAACATCTGTTTCATAAAAGGAACTTGGAAAGTCCTACATTTGTATTTAATACAGATTTCAGTATTTAATATTGAGAGCAAGAGCACCCAAGAAGCTGACTTTACCTAAATTAATCTCACATTATTCAAACTGGATTGTATTTTCTGTTTGAGAGAAAGAAGCCATTTGTCACTCTGCATCATCATCAGATGGAGGAAATCTTTATGTCTGAAAGAGCACAGCACACAGCAAAACATTTTCAAACAACAGTCATGTTACGAAACTAGTTTATTTCACAAGTAACCAGTTTATGCTGAAGGTAAATGTGCTTTTTAGGCTCGTCACGTGTACTTTACAGCACAGTGAAAATCTTTTTTTTTGCATCTCAGTGATGTTCGGAGCTGTTATAACAAAAGTGGCAGCTTGGTGATACCAGGGCTTGAACTCCCAACCTTCTGATCAGTAACTCAAAGCCGTAACCACAGAGCTCAAACCTCATAAGCCATATATTAAAGTACAATGTGTGCAACAATTCTTAATAGTACAGTTGTCAAGGTTGGGGCTTGAAACAGGGTTGATTGCAGGAGCTCCAGCAGTCTCCCACAGTGAGGTGTGTAAACCCACAAGTGACTATTATTTTTTTTAAGTACTAAAAAGTACAAAAACTGAAGCGCAAAAATATATAAGTCCACATACAAAAGTAAAAATTAAAGAAAACATTTTAAAGTCTTCCTCTGAGGAGGGGGGTTTACAAAATTCAGGAAGCCAACCTTGGGAAAACAGTCACCACAAAATCAACGAACAAGCAAGAAACCAGGAAAGTGGAACTTAAATATACACAGGACTAACAGGACTCAGGTGGAAACAATAAAAACTAATTAGGCACTTGGGAACAAAATGGCGACGTCTGGTGGTAAAAAAAGGAAATACTATTAAAAAAAAAAAAAAAAAACCTAGCTATAAAAGGCCCAGATCCTGAAAACACTATCATAGTCACAGTATAAACAGCCCACTCATTAACTCGTTCCCATATTTCATAATATCTTAACTTCCATGCTAACAAACTTTTATGGAATGTTGTTTAGAAATGCAGTTTTTCCAAGGTGTGAGTGTCCCAGCAAACTCTGTCAAGACCATTCAATGTTTAGAGATGCAAAGAAAACTCCAAGAGATCCATTTACATTTACAGCATTCAGCAGACGTTCTTATTCGGCGCGTCCAGATTTATGGATTTGAACTCTTGAAGTCCAACTTCCCATAGCTAGTAAAAAGATTTGCAAAACCGTATCTGAATTAGTTCTAGAACAATATCCTTCGGTCACTTCATTTCACTTTGCTTGTTTTGTAGCCACAGGATTTGACAAACTAGTCAATGAGACAACAATGAACAAGCAAAGACAAATGAGGTCATCTGAAATTGGCATGCAACAGAAAAATGCTCTTGAGCATGCATACATCAGAATCCATCAATTGACCTATGAATGGCTGTGGAAGAAAAAATCAAAGTGACGAGAATGTAATTGTCAGTGGATAATTAAGTCTGTCCTGCACTCATCCCCAGACTCAAAATCTGTTTATACTCAACATCCTTTTAACGCAATTGATACTGTTTGTATTTATTCTTCTTCACCACAATTCTGTTTTCCTTCACCTCTGCCTCCGGTTTTGCTGGATATTCATTTTATGGACTTTAGTAAATCTGCAGTATTGTTTGTTAAAAGCTATAATAATAACAATATAATATAATAAAAACATTTCATCTTGAGCCTGAATCCGTCGCTGCTTCTGAGCTTCATTAGTGATATGCTCCCTCAGGATAAAAAAAAAAAAGGTGTTTTTTTTCTCTGTGTATCTTATTAAATATATCTTTTAAAAGCAATCATATGAAGTCAAGCCTTATTTCGTTCGTTTTAATTTCAATATGTCCCAGCTGGTCCTTCCTTAATCACACAGACACTAATAAACTTTTCATAATTATGTTCTGTACATGAGTATTTCCTCTTTATACCACAGTGCATTCTCATCAGGTTCTTGCTTCAGAACGTGTATATCGCAATTATTATGCACTGCTTATTAAGTTGTATGGTGGAGGCTGAAAATGGCTTATCTGTTTTACTATACAGATAAAAATAGTAAAGAGAAAAATACAGTTGAGTCACAGATCTCAAAGGAAATGATCAATTTTATTTAATAGCATTTGGATTTCAACTTACCATTATGGTTAGGATCTATACATCCAATTTAAAGGAGAGCAGAATAGACCAAAATGTACCTGACAAAAATGCAGCTAAGCGCCCGTCCTAACATACACAATATGGACAAAAATATTGGGACTTTTTTAGGATGTATTTGGATGCAGTGGTGGTACATTTTCCCTTTAGTTGAACAAGACGACCAACACCTGTTCCACCTCTATAAGATTGTTTTACATGATTTGAAGCTCTGATAGAGCTCTGATTTCATCCCTGCTGAACATCTTCGGGATGATTTGGAAAACTGGCTGCACTTCAGGCCTCCTCACATCACCTACATCAGTACCTGACTTTACTAACACCCCTGTGGCTGAATGAATCTCATACAAATCTCCACAAGCACACAAAATGGAACATCTTCCCAGAAGAGTAGAGGCTATAACAGTATATTATAACAGCAAATCAGGACTGAATGTGGAATGGGATATTCAAAGAGCACATACAAATCTTAACCTTAGGTGTCCACAATCTTTTGTCCATATAGTTTACAACATTTTGCCACTTTGCCATAAATAAACTAGCGTAACACAAGATTTGCATTACAACAATATTGA
Source organism: Silurus glanis (assembly GCA_014706435.1). Classification (NCBI taxonomy): domain Eukaryota; kingdom Metazoa; phylum Chordata; class Actinopteri; order Siluriformes; family Siluridae; genus Silurus; species Silurus glanis. The sequence continues at coordinate 14,910 of JAAIIK010011945.1, read as the reverse complement.
CACACTATGTACGAGAATGACAATAGAAAATAAATCTTTGACAGAAAGAAAGGATTTTTGTTTACAATGGTTTTCTGAGCATTATAACACTGCATAAAAATATACATTTAAAAAACTTTCAAATAATTAAAGCTCAGCATTATATATTATAAAATTATTTCAAATAAAAAAAATTGTGTACATCATATTAAAAAGACATAAAGCCACTTATAAATACATTCGATAAGGGTTTTTCACTATGGCCTGCATCCACCCTTCCAATTTAAAAGCTTGGGAAAAAAAATCTACTAAATAATATTAATATTAATGTCTTATAATGAAGCTGATCAGTCACTGCTCCTGAGGTTTATTGGTGATGTTCTCTCTCAGGAGAGGTGATGTTTTTCTTTGTGTAGCTTTATTTGGTTCGTTCTAATTTACGCCCTGTTCCCAGTCGGTCCTTCCTGCGGCACGCACACTCGGCATACTGATGAATTTTTTCATCACGGTATCTATGGTTGAGTGCTCCATTCCTGCGATTTATTGTCCTGTGATTTATTGTCAAATTCTGATTGGGTGGAAGTTCTTGAATGATGAGCTACCACTTCCACTGAACATCACATAAATTACAGTATAATTCAATGCCCTACTCAACATGGATTTGTATGTACAAGGTCATGAAACAGCAGCATTGCAGACACACAACACACATGCACCCACACACATACACACACACATACACACACACACCCACACCCGCACGCACGCACACACACACACAGAATCAATAAGCAGCTAATCCACCAGGTGAGCTTATGCTGGATGCGAGCACCATCATAGGAAAGTCAGTGAGGGTGCAGACAAGGTCACTTTGCATTTGGAAAAAAGCATGGCCCGCGGCCGTGTGCGCTTCAGATCCGGGCCTCTCCTGTGTTCTGAATGTTTTTGGACACCTGTGGAGCCAAAAAGTCAGAGTTTATTAAGCATTTAGACAGGAACAGACACTTTTCCATTCATGTCATCTCATTCAAAGCATTCAGATGATCATTATCTCAACCTGGGCCTGTAATAAAGCATCTGTCGGTGCTGAGAAATTGTTCTTTCCCCGAATATCATCTAAAAGTCCACTTTCACTGCACCGTCTCTGTCGGAGACCAGAGTGAGATTAAGGATCTGTCTCAATGTCTCGATAATGCTGTCAAACCCGGCATTACATTCAATCATTTCAATCGATAGCTAGACCGGGAAATGAATTAGGGATTTACATCAAACTTTCACACATTACCTTCCAATACAGGCTATTTTAGTAGAGTCGCTTTACATATCAGTCCTGGCGCTGAAGCTAATATCTGTATCAACTCCACTGGAGCTAAACCAATATTTTATCATCCTGTGGATAATGTCTTCTTTATTTTTTACCTCTCCATGAGCCTACATTACAAATTCAATAAAAGAGTCATATAGAGTCGTTCTTATTCTCCATGGTAAGCTTTGCATGCTCCTGAGGTAGCAGTGATCCTGTTTTATTCTACTTTTCAGATCTTCTGGATGGAGATGTCTTCAATGCGAAACCATTCACTGCTGCTGTGGACCGTCTAAAGATCCATAAGGTCACTGTGGAGGGTTAAACTCAAGAACTGTAAAGGTGGATTTGCAATGGTTTAGGACCACATTTGCCATAAACAGTTGGGTATTGAAGTCTCCATCAGTGAATTGAAGTGAAGTGAAGTGAAGTGAAGTGAAGTGAAGTAAAGTTTATTTCTATTGCACTTTTCACAACAGACATTGGAGAGTGAGAACTAACATGAGCGTAAGATTATGAGTGATGTTCTTTCTACAGTCTTATACAGTCATTTGTGGTTATAAAACTAGGAGCTACTGAGCAACTCATAAAATAGCTCAACATTTGCAATCCTCGTAGATCCAACACCAGCTGAACAGTGGGTAACCTTAACAATAATGGAACTATAATAAATTGGCATTTGGTGTCACCCAGGGGTGCAACTGCACATGTGCTGAGGGGTATGCAAGATCATGGTTGGCTTCCAAAAAAAAGAGAATATAAATACAAGAATAAATACACTATATGCAATGGTGCGGTGTCAATGTGCACTGCATATACTGCTGACGTGTTTAATTAATGTATGTGTATGTACATATATATACTTTTTTTTCCTAGTGTATATATATATATATTTTTTTTTTTTTATTATAAATATTATTATTATTATTATTATTATTATTATTATTATTATTATTATTATTATTATTTAACTTTTCATATCTTATTGTCAGATTATATTTTAATATACATTTATATTTTATTTTATTTATTTTTACGTTACTTTAACCTTCATATTTTTTTAATCTTTATATTGTATTTCTTTCAATTTTACAAGTTGGACAGTTGAAAAAAGCATTTCACTATGTGTCATACTCTATATGAATGTGTATGTGACAACTAATATTTTTTATTTTTATCAATTGATTTTGAATTACCCCATTTTTCCTTCTCTTGTGTTACCCACATGAGAATGGATTTACTTTTAAGTCTGGTTCCTCTCAAGGTTTCTTCTCATTAGGAATGAATGTATAAGGGATTTAATGATGATAAACTGTATATTTGTAATTAATTTCTGAATTTTATTGAAGTTACATTTGCATTAAACCTTTTAAGCTGCTGAGGCTTCTTATATTTGAATGCATGCACAGTATAGGGATGGAAATTTTTGGAAAACATCTGTAGCCCTAAAAATTATATTCAATATTCAATCAATTCATAAATAAATAAATGAATACCCATTGCACTGTTTCCATCAGGCGTTTTTTGATTTAGTGTGACAATGTTGAGGAAAAGCAGAATAAAGCAGAATGGCTGTGGTCACATGCCAAGTTTGTTTTGTGTTGCATGGATCACATGATGGGTCACAGGACTAAGTCACAGGATTGCATTACAGGATTAGGTAATAGGACTGCATCACATTTAATTGTCTTGTCTTTAATGTCTTATTTAATTAAAATGCTATTAAAATAAAACTAGCTTTAGTTTCGTCTTGATGGAACTATAAAACTTTGACTTCAGTTTCTTTCCTAAGTTTTGAACATAAAGTGTTAGATTTTTTGCTGTGGGTCGCCTGAGATGTTCTACAATGTTGTTTGTTTTGTCTTAAAAGTCACTCACTACAGCTTACAATGATGTAGATCGTCCACTCGGGAGAGCGTTTTCAAAAAGCTACCTCAGTATGGACGAGAAACCAACACGTAGAGAAATAAAGGTGTGTTTGTAAATGAATGTGGATGTAGACCGAGAGGGAGTGTATACCTGAGATTTGCTGGACTGGTTTGTGCTGAACTCTGAGTAAGAACTCTTCTGCATAGTCAGACAGGTCAAGAATCGGATGTACTCATCTCTCACCTAATGAAGGATAAGATGGAGAGTTGTTAGTGGCATGATGAGGCCGTTGGATATAATGTGTATGTGTAAGCAACATCTATGTGTAAGTAAAAAGTGGAAAGTCTAGAGACTGTTCTGAGACCCAAATAGATCATTGGTTGCTGAAACCACATTCATCTACTTCATAACACTTCATCTAGATCTCATTTTGTAGATTTTTTTGGCCGTGTGCACTCTTAAAAGAATAAGACCCACCTGTTTTGAAAACAGGCAGTGCATGATGAACATCAGCACCCCCTGAAAACTGTTGAGGATTGTGAAGAGGTAAGACATGACCAGCATCTCTTCATTGAACTGAAAACAGCCAAAGATCCACATGATCCCCAGCACACACAGCTGAGCGATGGCAGTGATTGTAAATGTCCTGTAGGGGGCAACAAATATTTACAGTGTATATTTATATCAGTTAAAATGATCTGAAATCAACAACTCTGCTCCCAAGCAAACAAATTAGAGAAAAAGTTGCTGTTCTGTATGGAGGGGTGGGGGTGGGGCATACTCTCTCTGTTGCCTGTCAATCAGAGTGACTTTAGCCAATTGTGAACATTTGTGAGCTCAAATATTCAAAAGAGGGCAGAAAACACTCACAATAGATATTTGACAAAGTACTCCATTTCTATACTCAAGTAAAACCACCTATAAAGCTCCCTATGAAGACATAAAAGAGGAAAGAGAGAGCACAAGAAAGAGAGAGAGAGAGAGAGACTCATCCCATATACACTGCAGCACAGTCAAATTCTTCCTTCACATATCCAAGCTTGTTAGAAAACTAGGGTCAGAGTGCAAGTTTAGCCATAATCCAGTGCTCCTGGAACGGAGAAGGTTAGGACCATGTTCAACGGCCCAGCAATATCAGCTTGGCATTGCTCTGGCTTGAACCTCTGACATCAATAGCTCAAACCCTCAACTACTATGCTACCACTTCCCTATCATATCTTATGAACTTTAATGCACTGTGACTAAAATAAATCTTACTTGATTTTTCTGAGGTTGCTTAAGTCAGGGTTGAGGGAGTTGAATTTCTGCGCCAGCTTCGCTACCGTTATAATAAAGAAGATTGCATTGACCTGGCAAGGATGGAGAAAAAAATAATAATGAGATCTCACTGAGGAGACAAAAATGTCAAACATACAGTCAATGCCTGTAGTTTCAGTACCTACCACAATGATGGTGCAAACAGGACCGAAGAAGCTCCACATGAAATCGTTTTCCAGACTGAGCCAGCAGCTATACAACAAATAATGCAACATCAGCAATTGTATTCCTTTTTTATACTATTAAAGAAATACTGCAGCTGTAGTGTACATGTCATCACAGGCAAGAATTCACACATTCAGAGGATAAACATCTTAGAGATTTTGCTACATGTATCATGTATGTATCATGGTATAATATCCTTACAGGGAAGTTATTGTGGCGACTTTCACTCTAGTTTTCATGAATTCTACCACAGACACCATAAACCACATTTAATTCCTCCAGTGTTAGAAAGTGGCTGTCTGGGTGGGAGGGGCACACTCTCTCTTCCCTGTCAATCAAAGTGACTTTAGCCAATTGTGACCATTTGTGAGTTTAAGTATTCAAAAGAGGGCAGAAAGCAAAAATCTCTGGCTTAAATATGGCTCCAGTAGAAGTAAAACTCCTCCTCTGACATTTATACTTGGAGTACCAAAGTTCTTGCTTTTGAATCTACATTAGTATGAAAAGTAATGTATGAGAACTATATATGAATAATGGATGCAGATCAGTTTTCATTGTAGCAAATCTCCAGACATCTGCACACCGTCATCTCTGATTGTGCGCTCGCACTTTTCTTTACTCTTGTTATTACGTCACTTACATTTCAACATATTTATCACATCTAGCTGATATTTATCGCACCTTCGCTCTGTTATGTTTCAAAAATGTTTTGCAAATGCAAAAATTGGGGGGTGAAATATTCTGGACCCATCTCTGACCCATCTTGTCTGTGGTACATATACATGTACAATAGATATGTTTAGTTCTATGTATAAAGATTATAAGATGACACTCACTAGCGAGGTGTGCCATATCCTCTGTAATTGACACTGGCTGATATGATAACAATAAGGGCAGGGATTCCGTATCCGGCAGCCATCATGTATCCTCGACTCAGAGTGGTGTTGAATACCAGCACCACCATGCGGAAAAGCTGCACGCCCTCCAGACACATCCAGCAGAACACAGACAAGAAGAAGAAGTGCAACAGACCTGCTACCACCCCGCATCCCACCTGGAGGAGGAGCGGATAAAGGAGAGAAGTGAAACACTCAGAGGTATTTACTCATACGGGAGATGAGTTTATTTTGAGGGAATCTGTTTCAGAGGAGTTTGTAAAATGGTTTGTGCTGCAGTGAATGGATTAGAGATCAATACACATTTAAAGAGTCTGGACTGTGTCCCAAATAGCACAATGCTCATCTACTGCTTTATTGCGTTATTTGTTATCTAGAATAAAGCCCTCCCCTCTGTTGTCTGTTGTGTTTTTACTAGCCAGTCTATTTCATGTTCTGCTTTGTTTATCCTCTAACCTGTGTATTTTTTTCTTATCTTTTAGTCTGATTTCTTTCAAGCCTACAGTTTTAAAGAATATGCTGTGCCTCCTCACCTCACCTACAACAGTACCTGCCTTTACTAACACCCTTGTGGCTGAATGAATCTCATACAAATCTCGCAAAATCTAGTGGAACATCTTCCCAGAAGAATGCAGGTTATTATAACAGCAAATGAAGACAAAATGTGGAATAAGATGTTCAGAAAGGAGACACTAATCTTATGGTCAGGTGTCCACAATGGTTTGTCCATATAGTGTAGATATTATATTCCTCATATATTCTGTATCCAAAGGTTTGATACATGCATATGTTGAGATATTAAAACAGTGCAAATGATATCAGCTAAATTAATTTTGAGCAAATTTTTTTTTTTATTATTATTATTTTTAATATTATCTAAAACAGAATTTGTTCTGTCAAAATAAATTGTGAAATTTAGTTTTTTTCTTTTTTGGTCCAGTTCACATTTTTTTCACGCTTTATTAAATTTAAATCTCAGCTAAATACACTCGGTTAAATCACTTTAGTTCTGTCATTGTTGTGGGGAGCTGGTCAGTTTCACTTCTGCTATTATGCATGCTGATTATTTTCCCACCACTGTTCTGGAAAATAAGAGTGATTAAGCTTTGACATCAGTTTTTTTTTTTTTAAGTTCTGTTTAAATTACAAAGGAACATTTTGAACACTAAAGCATTTCGAATCTTTTATTCACTTTAATTAACGTGCATGAAATATTAACCGGAACATTCTCAATATAGCAGCTCGGTATTGAGGTACCTTGTTTGTGGTTTGGTTGATGCCAACAAGGAAGATAAAGTCGGCAATGAAGAAGCTGATGCAGAGGTGCAGGTGGATAGTGTTACGGGTGCTTTGGATGGAGCGGATGAGCCAGAAGGTCAGTATGCAGATGAGGAAGCAGATTAGAGACAGCGAGAGTCCAATCCAAGTGATCAGCTCGAGCTCAAAAACATCCTATGGACAAGGATATTAAAATTATAAAAAATAATACAGATAAAGAATAGAATAAAGGCATTCCATAATTCTGTTTTCAAAAGGGTTTCCCACCTCCATCTCATAGAGTGCCATTAAAACAGCAAAGCTGCTGAGATGTGAGCATAAGCAGACAGTGGATTTGGTGTTGGACTGGTGCACAGTGCAGCCTTTATTGGACCATGCACCTCCTTTCAGCGTCGAGTCCCAGAACACACAAACTGGTTTCATTGACGTTTCCTGTCAGAGATAAATCAAGTTTGATGTTAAAGGATTTCATGCTGATGTCCTGATTTATTTTTGTGTAATCACAAGAATTGTACTGTAATGAAGGCAAACATGAAGGCAAATAGATTTTTTTTTTTGCCACATGCAGTGTGATTTGATAAGTCTACAAAGCCAGAGAACTGGATACACTAATTATGACGACCAAAGAGCAGGTTTAAAAAAATATATAAATATAAAAAAAGAATAGATAGATAGATAGATAGATAGATAGATAGATAGATAGATAGATAGATAGATAGATAGATAGATAGATAGATAGATAGATAGATAGATAGATAGATGCATGTAGATGTTAGCATGGTACCTGCAGGTGTGAGAAGGTGAGCTTGACCGATTTCTTCAGATGAGCCGTGTCTGGGTTCGTAACTGTTATCGTCACTACTTTCGAGTTGAGCCTGAACTGATCTGTAGAGATACTTTTCCTCCTGGAATAGCTGTTGATTGCGCTGTTGTTGTTGTCCAGACTCTCGTATATAAACATTGAGGCAGCTGCATATCCTGATGAGAAATGTGCACACACAATGTTACAGCATTACAACTATTATATTATGTATCGCAATGCTGAATATAACCGTTTATTTTCCTCGCATGCAAACTGACGAGTGATGTGATGGCAGGTTTAAGTGTATAATAACCTGTGTGTTTCACTGTATTAGTTATAGGGTTGCCATGCTTCATGCTTGAATATTAAATACAATACAATTCAATGCATTTGTATCTCACCATTGGCAGCTTACTTTATAGTAAAGTATACCGTGTCAAACGGTGCAGCCTAGTATACGCCAAATCTTATTCCAGAGACTGATGTAGTGAATGATTTTACTATTTAATTTATTAGAACATTGTTTGATTCAATGAACCCTTCAGTTTTTACTTATGTATGCTGTGTGTGCTGAAAACCATAAATACTTTTAGTGTGTTAGTGTACGTAGGTACATTTATCAAGAATCTGAACTTGTATTTTCATTGTGGAAAACTTTTACTTCACTATATTTCATTGTGTAATCCTACGGTTCTGGCGAAAGCATGTGTAGCGTAAGGGCTCTCTAAGTGTGTGTCTGGAACTATAGAACACTTCCTCTTTAAAAAAGCCTGATGTGTCCATTCAAAAGTGAGAACTTTCAGTACCTTTTGTCAAGTAAAGCTCTAAAAGGAGGAGTTTTACTTTTACTAGAAGCATATTCAAGCAACAGATTAGTACTTTTATTTAAAAAAATAAATAAAATATTGCTGGTAATGCTCTAGACTTGTCTGTCTGTTTGCTGATTCAATGTGTCTGTAAGTTCAGGAAGTTAATTTCATTCTGGCTCATCAAGGAGACAGAAAACAGCTTAACAAAGCACTCATTTGCTTGGTGTCTGATCCAGAGCCTTTTAGATCATGTAATTAAACAAACATATGATTCTCATGTTACTATAAAAGTCCCTGTCTCTGTTTCTGGGACACAATGTGTTACTAAGAAAAGTACATTTGATTTCACATTTTATTCCTAAACAAACAAATCAATAAGGTGACTTTAAAGCACAGTTTGAAAAACAGGTTGAACCTTTATATGAATTTCCTGCTGCTGTTTCCCAGTGGCTGTTTAATTGCACGCTGTCTGTGGACATACTTAATCCACCATGTGGGGCGTTCGGGCTTCTGTGGATCAAAAGCTCGACTCCTGCAGAAGAAATATTGGTGTATTTATTATATCTGCATGGTATCATTTTGTATCTGGTTTAATGAGTAAGATGAGGGTGAATGATGGCTGTTTAAGTCGCTTACGATTCTGAAGATTTGATTGGGAGATGTTGCTGTTGGCCAGCTGTCCTATCAGCAACAGAGCATTTTCAACCGAATTGAACAAAGCTGTAATGATCTTTGTGTCCGTTAATGACATGTTTGAGAGAAAGTCTTCTAATGCTCGGAGGAGAATCTGGGGGTGGGAGGGTGTCAGGTGAGTTTAAACTGGAAATAAACCCAGGCTTATTGCTCAAAGACTAGACACTCTGCAGCTTGTTCATGTTAGTAATTGAACCCAAAGTCTTAACCACTGAGCTAGCTCTGGTTTATAAAAGCAAAATAGTCTGGTCTTATATACTGGCCATAGAAATGTCTGTTTACAGCTGATAACAGGAAGATTTATTTGTTGCTGTTTCACAGTAAATGTAACCATAAATGGCCAAAAAGAATGACGTCTGTCTTTTTTAAATGACTTATGATCAAGAGGAAATTCTCTTTGAGTCAAGAATCTACACATCAACCTGTGACTGATTATTTGTCTACAATAACATCCTGAGTTGAATTCCTTATTATGGTCCAATAAATATACATGTGATGCTACCAATTCAGTGCAGAGTAAGACAAAAACTTAGTACTTAAAGTGTTATTAAAATAATAAAAATACTGGGTGATGATCTGTATGTAGACCTAGCGGTGGTCTGTCATTAGATTAAATGCTTACAAATATCTTGAAAGTCACTAGATTATTGTACACAGTTACCTGTAAAATTTCCTCTCCACTGACTTCCTTTTGCAAACACGAGCTTTTCAGCTCTAGCAGCATATGCTTCAGCTTCTCAGGGATCTGTGGGGATGACAGAAGGAGGAGATACATAATGAGTGTATATCTGGAGTATGCATACTGGTCTTATTAAAAAAACCACACAGATTCAGTGCTGTTGTTCTCAGAATCAGTGACATTTGTTCATTTCATTGTCAGTCTAAAATACTGGATTCTGATTGGCTGGAGAGAAGCTAATTTCAGCATTCTAAATTAATGCACTGCCTTAACATTTGTAACCTTAAGAGCATACACTATATGGACAAAGGTTTGTGGGGACTCGAGCTTAAGACTGGTTTGTGCATTTTGAATATCCCATTTCATATTGAGTGCTGTTATAATAACCTCCACTCTTCTGGTATGATGATCCACTAGATTTTGATTTTGGTGATTGTGGAGATTTGTGTAAGATTCTTTTAGCTGTAAATAAAGTCAGGTACTGATGTAGGTGAGGTGAGGAGGCCTGTGGTGCAGTCAGCATGTACATTTATCTCCAAGATGTTTAATAGGATTGCGGTCAGAGCTCTAAAACAAGGCTACTCAAGATCTTCCATTCCAACCCATGTCATCATGGAATTGGCTTTGTGCTGGAACAGGTCTGGGTCTTCTAGTTCGAGTGAAAAGAAAATGTAATGCTACCACATCCAAAATTGTCCTATACAATTGTGTCCCAACTTTGGGGTAACAGTTTGGGGAAGTTTTAGTCCCAATTCCTTTGTCCATAAAGTCTACAGTTTCAGGTCTACACAGATTGAGGCAGATATTAAGGCTTGGATGTCATTTAACTGGGATTAGAGACACATTGTGCATTAAAATGATTGATAATCTCTTATATATAAAAAATAGATACCTGTAAAGACAGGCTTTCATTGTAAAGTCTGTCACACTCCAGTTCTAGAGAGAAAACAAATCATTAATATCATAGAGGTAACATGAAGGCATATTCTAGAATCAGAGCAGAGGTTATATAACACATAACACATAACACAATGAAACTCCCGTTTCTCACGGTGAAAACACAAATGAAAAAAAAATAAACGACACAAAGGAGTTTCATTGTGTTATGTTTTGAGACAAAAGGAATGTCTTGCATTCATTCCTGACTATTTGTAGGAGATGTATAAGAGATGTATATGAATTGATTCCTATAGAGACTGAGCGGAAATATTACTATAAAATAATAACAATAATAATAATAATTATTATTATTATATTAATAACAGTAATAAACAACAACAATAATAATAATAAGAATAATAACATAAAAAAAAATTACTTTTGATAGTGCGCTATATATTGTTATCTAACACTTCTTGAAGAAGAATCTTTTTCAAAACTTTTCAAAAGTTAAGAATTATTAAAGGGATTTCTGGATGTTTGTTTCTTTAATCATCCATCACCATGATGTACATGCATCATCACATCAAAAACTGGATAATGGCTAAAAAATGCTTAAGCACGAAGAAAACAAACAAACAACAAACACTAATATAAGATATATACATATATCTTAATTCTTTATTCTGATTTAATTCAAGAGAAACTGTTCTGATTAATTAGCATTTTTGTAGTAACTTGTTTTAAAGAGAGTGAGAGAGAGAGAGAGAGAGAGAGAGAGAGAGAGAGAGAGAGAGAGAGAAGCACAACCGAAAGCCTGTTTACAGCTAATAGGAACTTACTTATCTTGCAATTTTCCACAACAGCACATATGCAAATATCGTAAGTGTTAAAAACCCTAATGTGTTGTCCTTTATTGAACTTTAATGGTAACAGTTTTACATTTTAAACATTTGATATGTTTTCTATGTTCTCTTTTGAATAAAATATGGATTAATGAGTTTGCAGATCATTGCTTTTGTTTTTAATTATATTTTACACAGATAGGTGTTGGAATAACAGAAATGATTACAGCTATGTTTGCTTTCATGGACTCCCATCAAACTTGCAGTGTCTGGATGATGGGTTTAATCAATCTATGTTGTAATTGTAAAGACACAACATTTTTCCAAAATTTTCTTAGTCGTTCCTTTTGTTTTCTTTTCTATTGCGGGTAAATGATCTATAAAAATATTCAGTTTTGTGGGTTTTCGATTACACACAAAGACGTATGTCTGGTATAAGACAAAATATGATGTCATTTGTAATGTCTTGATTGTGGATAAAACTATGAAGACAAACTAATCGTTGTGCTGGTTGTTTTTTTATCCGGCACCTGAATAAATTCACACCTCACCGTTGCATGTAACATTATGGCACTCATTATACCGCTCTGGTCTATTTCTGGGTACAAAACCAGCAACACAAATGCAGTAATAGGAGTATCATATCTGCACATCACAGGGTGGTAAACAGATTTTAAAAAGTGATCATTGGTAATGTATTTTTTATATGGTGATGTTTTCTCTCAGGAGAATTTTACTCCACATTTCCAGTCTCCAGGTTCAGAGATTTTGTAACACTCTTTGAAGTTAAAGCTGGAAAGTTACATTTATAGATGTTTTCTCATTTTATTATCTCATAAACTATTGTTTCTAACTTCTATAATGTGAGAAAGAATATGTAACAATGGCTGAGGAGTCTAAGGCTCCAGACTTAAAGCGTAACATAAGAAAAAGCTTTAACAAATGTCTTGCAGATAACTTGTCTTCCATAACCTTAACTTTGCATTTCTAAAAAAAAATGCATCATACTGCTGCATTGTGGATTATTTTTCTAGCAAATTGCTGTTTTGTTATTTCCTATATGTAGATTAAAGAAGTATATACGGTGATTTTGATAGAAGTGATGTTTAATGCATCAGATGCTATTCTAAATAGCATCCTGGTCAAGGATTATTACCAGATTACAATTAATAGACAATTGTGTTTAACAAATCTTTGCTGATCTGCCTAACAGTTGTATGAAAAAGAAAGTACACCCTTTGTATGCTATGTTTTTTCATATGAAGATTAAAATCATCTGGTCCTAAGCAGGTCTTTAAATTAAGTAAATAAAACCTCAGTTGAACAACACATAACATATAAACATTTTTTTAATTGAACAAAAATGAAGCCAAAATGAAACCATGTGTGAAGAATTAAGTAGACCCTTACTCACCATTGCATTTAACATTTTGGCTCCCATTAAAAGGCTCCTGTTTGTTGCTGGCCACAAAACCCTCAGCACACATGCAGAAATATGAACCAATGGTGTTATTGCACAGGGCATTAGGACCACAGATGGGTTTGTTTTCTGTACATTCATTGATGTCTGAGAGAAAAGAACAAGAGAAGAGGTTCAGGTTTATCCTCAGTGCACCGTTAATCCAGATAATAAAATCAGTATTATAGACATACTGACCTTTGCATTGTAACCCGTCATCTGCAGTGAAGTTAAGTTTCCTTTTATTATTCTGGTATCCCGTCTTACAGTGACAGTAGTAGCCACCTTTAGTGTTGGTGCAAACTGAATTATTACCACACACTTCTATTTCATCTTTACACTCGTCTTCGTCTGTGTCATAGGATAAAGACCACATGTAAAGAAATTGCAGAATCATTTAAACGCTTTCATTTTTTCCTTTAATTTTCTATCATATGCAGAATAGAAAGTATGTTTCAAACACGTTTGTTTCTTCAGAGTTCACTTGGGTTTGATAATAAACCAGTTATTGGGATGAAAGCTCGTAGGTGACCGAGCACAACTCTGTGTGTTCTAATTACAAGGTAACAAATAATACAGATGACATCAGTTCAAGTTTAAAGAAATAAAAAATGTTGAGGAAAAGAATTTTACATGTATTTAATTATAATGGAAATAAAGGAAAGTGTTATAAAATCATTCTTGCAGGTTTGTTCATACCTACACATGTACCGTTTTCCATCATTATAAATCCTTCATCACATGCTGTATTAGTGGTCACGTTGCTCAGCACAGCTAACAGGAGACCTGCAGGAAATAATGTACCTTTAGTTCAGATAAACTGCGTATCTTTGTTGTTTGATATCCGTCATTGTGATTAAATATGGATTAATGTGATTTGCAAATCATCACTCTTTTTATTCACATTTTGCACATTGTCCCAACATTTTTGGAATTGTGTCTGTAACACTCCCAATAAATCTTTTCTGACTGTGTTTATAGTTTTATAGTGCTTTTTTGTGTAACAGAAAGTTTCAGATATTTTGATCCATTACTTATTATTGCAGAAAAAAAACAATGAATAAACGACAAATATTTATACTTGTTCAAAGGCTTTCCATTCTCATTACTGCTCTCACATGTACTCTCTCTTTTTCTCCTTTTCTCTCTCTCCCCCAATATCTATATATCAGTGGATCAAACCTCCATTAAAAGTCCTGAAAGCAATTGCAATTCATCCCAAAGGTGTTTAGTATGGTTGAGGTCAGAGCTCTGTAGCAGGCCACTAAAAGATCTTCCACTTCAACTCATATAAAACAAATCTTCATGGAGCAGGCTTTGTGCACAGGAGCACTGTCATTTTGGAACAGGTTTAGGTCTCCTAATTTGAGGCAAAATGTTATGCTACCACACCCAGAGACATTCTATATAATTGTATGCCTCTAAATTGGAGCTGACAGTTTGAGGAAGAACTATATTTGGCTGGAAAATGTAGGTGTCCTAATACTTTTGTCCCTTCAACCACAATGTGTCCCTTAAACCACAATGTGTCCTGTTATACCACAGTGTGCCCTGTTTTAACAAAGTGTTTCTTTTTAATACCACAATGAGTTCTATGTGTCCATTATTCCTCCGTATGTCTCATTATACTAAGGTGTGTCCTGTTATACCACAGTGCATCCTGTTAAACCACAGTGGTGTCCCATCATGCCACTGTGGGTCCCTATTCTGACCCACACCATTCATATTATGCCATGGATGATGCATCAACACTTCTGGCTAAGTTCCTGGGCTGTACCTGATCATCTGACTATTTATAAGCTCAAAATTAGCTTGCAGCTATTAACTTTGTTACACTGATTAATGGTGCCTGGGGTACATTACAGAGGAAACCACAATAACACAGTTAATGGTCTGCTACTAAAGTGTAAAGTTTGATATGCAAAAGGATTGCATGT
>JAAIIK010011940.1:0-11723 GCA_014706435.1 Silurus glanis | reverse complement strand
TCAGACTCACACTACCCAATCTGTACTCACACTACCCGATCTGTACCAAAACTACCCGCTTTGTACTCACACTACCCGATCGGTACTCACACTCACACTACCCGATCTGTCCTCACACTAGTCGTTCTGTCCTCACACTCATGCTACCCGATCTGTCCTCACACAACGCGATCTGAACTCACACTACCCGATCTGTACACACACTACCTGATCTGTACTCACACTCTCATTACCGATCTGTCCTTACACTACCCGATCTGTACTCACAGTCACACTACCCGATCTGTACCCACACTACCCGATCAGTACCGAAACTACCCGATTTGTACTCAGACTACCCGATCTGTATTCACACTCACTTTACCCGATCTGTCCTCACACTAGCTGATCTGTACTCACACTCATGCTACCCGATCTGCCCTCACACTACCCGATCTGTACTTACACTCACACTACCCGATCTGTACTCACACTACCCGATCTGTACAGAAACTACCCGGTTTGTAGTCACACTACCCGATCTGTCCTCACACTACCCGATCTGTCCTCACACTCATGCTACCCGATCTGTCCTCACACTACCCGATCTGTAGTCACAATACCGGATCTGTACTCACACTTACTCTAGCCGATCTGTCCTCACACTCACACTACACGATCTGTACTCACACTACCCGATCTGTAATCACACTCACACTACCCGATCTGTTCTTACACTAGCCGATCTGTCCTCACACTCACACTACCCAATCTGTACTCACACTACCCGATCTGTACCGAAACTACAAAATTTGTACTCCCACTACCCAATCGGTACTCACACTCACACTACCCGAACTGTCCTCACACTAGCCGATCTGTCCTCACACTCATGCTACCCGATCTGTCCTCACACTACCCAATCTGTACTCACACTAACACTACCCGATCTGTACTCACACTACCCGATCTGTACAGAAACTACCCGATTTGTACGCACACTACCCGATCTGTCGTCACACTACCCGATCTGTCCTCACACTCATGCTACCCGATCTGTCCTCACACAACCCGATCTGTACTCACACTACCCGATCTGTACTCATAATACCCGATCTGTACTCACACTACCCGATCTGTACCGAAACTACCCGATTTGTGCTCAGACTCACACTACCCGATCTGTGCTCACACCAGCCGATCTGTACTCACACTTACACAACCTGATCTGTCCTCACACTACCCGATCTGTACTCACGCTTACACTACCCGATCTGTCCTTACTCTACCCTATCTGTACTCACACTCTCACACTACCCAAAATGTACTCACACTACCCGATCTGTACTCACACTCACACTACCTGATCTGTAGAGAAACTACGCGATTTTTACTCACACTCCCCGATCTGTACTTACACTACCCGATCTGTACTCACACTACCCGATCTGTACCAAAACTACCCGATTTGTACTCGCACCACCCGATCTGTACTGACACTACCCGATCTGTACTCACACTACCCGATCTGTCCTCACACTCATGCTACCCGATCTGTCCTCACACTTCCTGATCTGAACTCACACTAGCCGATCTGTCCTCACGCTCACACTACCCGATCTGTACTCATACTACCCGATCTGTACAGAAACTACCCGATTTGTACTCACATTACCTGATCTGTACACACAATACCTGATCTGTACTCACACTACCCAATCTGTCCTTACACTACCTGATCTGTACTCACACTACCCGATCTGTACTTACACTACCCGATCTGTACTCACACTACCCGATTAGTGCTCACACTATCCGATCTGTACTCACACTCACATTACCCGATCTGTCCTCACACTAGCTGATCTGTACACACACTCATGCTACCCGATCTGCCCTCACACTATCCGATCTGTACTTACACTCACACTACCCGATCTGTACTCACTCTACCCGATCTGTACAGAAACTAACCGATCTGTACTCACACTACCCGATCTGTACTGAAACTACCCAATTTGTACTCACACTACCCGATCTGTACTCACACTCACACTACCCGATCTGTCCTCACACTACCCGATCTGTCCTCACACTCATGCTACCCGATCTGTCCTCACACAACCCGATCTGAACTCACACTACCCTATCTGTACTCACAATACCGGATCTGTACTCACACTTACTCTAGCCGATCTCTCCTCACACTCACTCTACCCGATCTGTCCTTACACTAGCCGATCTGTCCTCACACTCACACTACCCAATCTGTACTCACAATACCCGATCTGTACCGAAACTACCCGATTTGTACTCACACTACCTGACCTGTACTCACACTCACACTACCCGATCTGTGCTTACACTACCCGATCTGTACTCACACTCACACCACCCGATCTATACTCACAATACCCGATCTGTACCAAAACTACCCGTTTTGTACTCACAATACCCGGTCTGTACCAAAACTTCCCGATTTGTACTCACATTACCTGATCTGTACTCACACTAGCTGACCTGTACTCACACTCACACTACCCGTTCTGTCCTCACACTAGCCGATCTGTCCTCACACTCATGCTACCCGATCTGTCTTCACACTACCCGATCTGTCCTCACACTAGCCGATCTGTCCTCACACTCATGCTACCCGATCTGTCCTCACACTTCCCGATCTGAACTCACACTACCCGATCTGTCCTCACACTTGCCGATCTGTCCTCACGCTCACACTACCCGATCTGTACTCACACTACCCGATCTGTACAGAAACTACCCAATTTGTACTCACATTACCTGATCTGTACACACAATACCTGATCTGTTCTCACACTCACACTAGCCAATCTGTCCTTACACTGCCCGATCTGTACTCACACTCACACTCTTAGTCCCGTATCAGTGATGGAGGGTCGGGCTCCGAGAGCTATTTGTGTTATGGTGCCTATGGAGAGCCCCTGCATTGTGGATACTGGACTTAGTGCGTTTTACGGAGAAAAAAAAAAAAAAAAAGAAAAACTCGAAGTCCCGTATCATGCTGGCTGACAGGAACACGAGACCTGCCTGAGATAGGCGCCTCCCTGGCCCACAAAAGGCCTCCATGGGCATGGCATTTCCTATCCCTGCTCTGTGTGGGTTTGCCTCTTACTGGTCATGGGCCTTGACGACAGTGGGAGTGGGGTAAGGGAAAAGGGAACAAATGTTCCCACTCTGTCCACCCCCCTCCATCCCGAAACCTTTGCCCAGACACGAAAAAAAAAAATAAATAAATAAAAAATCTTAGAAATCGTAAGATTTTGAATCGTAGATGGCCAGTCAAAATCTCTCAGCAGGCCCGGAAAAATGACAGGACGGAGTGCCCCTGACCCTTTATCTAAAAACGGAGAAAGAAGTGCTGGGACCCAGCCTGGAAATCACCGCCTCTATTTTCCCGGTTTACCCTGCGAAAAACCACGTTCCTAGATGATGTGTTTTTGACAGCCCTGTGCTGATGGCATTGTTCGAACTCGCCTGCATGCCCCTCGCATCTATTTATTTTTGGATGTGAGGGGGGAGGATGTCTGCCGCACGACCGTTGCTATAGAGAGAAAGAGACAGAAACAGAGAAAAGGAGCGCTCGTTTTGCTTGACCTGTCTCGTGTATCTCTGGTGTGACCTGGTTGATCCTGCCAGTAACATATGCTTGTCTCAAATATTAAGCCATGCAGGTCTAAGTGCACACGGACGGTACAGTGAAACTGCGAATGGCTCATTAAATCAGTTATGGTTCCTTTGATCGCTCCACATGTTACTCGGATAACTGTGGTAATTCCAAGGCTAATACATGCAAATGAGCCCTGACCTCTCCTCTCCCTTCACTGGGAGCGGGGTGTGGGATGCGTCCATTTATCAGACCTATTTGTTTTGCGACGCTAGAGGTGAAATTCTTCGAGCGGCGCAAGGCGGACAAAAGTGAAAGCATTTGCCAAGAATGTTTTAATTAATCAAGAACGAAAGTCGGAGGTTCGAAGACCATCAGATACCGTCGTAGTTCCGACCTGCGATCCGGCGGCGTTATGACCCGCTGGGCAGCGTGCGGGAAACCACGAGTCTTTGGGTTCCGAGGGGAGTATGGTTGCAAAGCTGAAACTTAAAGGCATTGACGGAAGGGCACCACCAGGAGTGAGTTCGACTTGGGCGGTACACCTGTAAAAGCGTAACGCAGGTGTCCTAAGGCGAGCTCAGGGAGGACAGAAACCTCCCGTGGAGCAGAAGTGCAAAAGCTCGCTTGATCTTGATTTTCAGTATGAATACAGACCGTGAAAGCGGGGCCTCACAATCCTTCTGGCTTTTTGGGTTTTTAAGCAGGAGGTGTCAGAAAAGTTACCACAGGGATAACTGGCTTGTGGCGGCCAAGCAATGTCGCTTTTTGATCCTTCGATGTCGGCTCTTCCTATCATTGTGAAGCAGAATTCACCAAGCGTTGGATTGTTCACCCACTAACAGGGAACGTGAGCTGGGTTTAGATCGTCGTGAGACAGGTTAGTTCTACCCTACTGATGTGTTATAATAGTAATAGTAATGAGTAATCCTGCTCAGTACGTGAGGAACCGCATGGTCAAACATTTGGTGCGTGTGCTTGGCTGAGGAGCCACTGGTGCGAATCTACCATCTGTGGGATTATGACTGAATGCCTCTAAGTCAGAATAAACGTAACGGCACAGCGGAGCTTCGATTCGTCAGGCGTAGCCGGGCGGGGAATTTAACCCTACTTCTCCATGATCACCCATAGGTCCATAATCTTCACAAGGTGGGACGTGACTGGAGCTGGCCAAACCTCAGAAAGCCTCGGGATGGGGAGAGAAAGAGCAGCAGTGGAGAGCAATTAGCGTAGCTGCTGTTCATGATATTAACAGCACAAGTTGATAATGTGCATGTGATCAGATATTCTGGAGCACAAGTTTATGATGTGAGACGTGTTATGTGTAGGCTTTGCTAAAAAGATACGTTTTTAATCTGCACTTAAACTGGGAGAGCGTGTCTGAGCCACGAACACTGTCAGGAAGACTATTCCAGAGTTTAGGAGCTAAATGTGAAAATGATCTATCGCCTTTAGTGGACTTTGCTATTCTAGGAACTACTAGAAGCCCAGAGTTTTGAGATCTCAGGGAGCATGACGGATTGTAGCGTGTTAGAAGACTGGAGAGATACAAGGGAGCCAAACCATTTAGTGCTTTATAAGTGAGTAGCAGTAGTTTGAAGTCTATTCGAAACTTAACAGGAAGCCAGTGACCTAGTAAGAACTCTTGCTGCCGCATTCTGAACTAACTGAAGCTTGTTTATTAATGATGCAGGACATCCACCTAGTAATGCATTACAGTAGTCTATTCTGGAGGTCATGAACGCATGGACGAGCTTCTCTGCATCGGATATAGATAACATATTTCTTAGCTTAGAAATATTTCTAAGGTGAAAGAAGGCTGTTTTTGTAACTTGGTTGATATGATTTTTAAAAGATAAGTTGCTGTCTAAAATAACTCCCAGGTCTTTTACCGTTGAACTAGTAGTTACAGAACATCCATCTAAATGCAGGCTGAGATGCTGGAGCTTCTGTGTACTAGTTTTTGGGCCGATGAGCAAAATCTCCGTCTTATCAGAATTTAATAGCAGAAAGTTATGGGTCATCCAATCTCTTATTTCCTTAACACACTCAGTTATGCGAGCTAATTGAGCTATATCGCCTGGTTTAGATGAGATATATAGCTGGGTATAATCAGCATAACAATGGAAGCTAATTCCATGCCTTCTAATAATATTTCCTAACGGAAGCATGTATATTGTGAAAAGCAGGGGTCCTAGAACTGACCCTTGTGGCACGCCATAATTTACTAGCATTAGCCTGGATAGCTCTCCATTTAAATCTACGAAATGGTAACGATTGGACAGGTAGGATTTAAACCAGCTTAATGCCTGTCCCTGAATGCCGATGTAATTCTGTAAGCGATCGAGGAGAAGATCATGATCTATAGTGTCGAACGCAGCACTAAGATCTAGTAAAACTAATAGAGAGATATAGCCTTGGTCTGAAGCTAAAAACAGGTCATTAGTGATTTTAACTAGGGCAGTTTCTGTGCTATGATGGGGCCTAAAACCTGACTGAAACTCTTCAAAGATATTGTTCTCTTGCAAGTGGTTACATAACTGGGCAGCGACAATCTTTTCTAAAATCTTAGACATAAATGGGAGATTTGAAATGGGTCTGTAATTCAATAGCGTGTTTGGATCCAGATTAGGTTTTTTAATGAGGGGCTTAATAACTGCTAGCTTGAGGGATTTAGGGACATGACCTAACGATAGTGAGGAGTTAATAATATTGAGAAGAGGCTCACCAGCTGTATATAACACTTCCTTTAGTAGTTTAGTAGGAATTGGATCTAACTGACATGTTGTTGATTTAGCTTTGATAATAGCATCATACAGCTCTTCCTGTCCTATACATGTAAAACAGTGTAGTTGTGGGGTTGTAGGTAAGATTGTGTCGGGAGATGCTGTCAGAGGTTGAACTGCCACAATTGTTTTTCTAATGTTATCTATTTTTTCAGTGAAGAAATTCATAAAGTCGTCACTACTAAACTGTGATGGAACACATTTTTCAGATACCTGATTTGTAGTTAGTTTAGCTACTGTAGTAAAAAGGAACCTGGGATTGTTTTTGTTATTTTCTATGAGTTTGCTCAGGTGTTCAGCTCTAGCAGCTTTTAGCGCCTGTCTGTAGCTGAGCATACTGTCTTTATACGCAATTCTAAATACCTCCAATTTAGTTTTCCTCCATTTTCTCTCCAGATTACGTGCTGTTCTCTTCAGGGCATGCGTATGACTATTATACAATGGTGCAGGTGCTTGTTCTTTAACCTTTTTTAACCGGATGGGGGCAACAGTGTCTAATGTGCTAGTGAGGATACGGTCTATGTTGTTCGCCATTTCATCAATATTATCAGCAGTTATGGGTTTAGTGTGAAACTGAGATAAATCGGGCAGGTTATTTATGAATTTGTCCTTAGTGGTCGGAACAATAGTCCTACCAAGTCGATAACGTGGTGAAACACGGCTAATCTGCTCTACCGGTAGTGTGTACAGTATGAGGTAATGGTCTGTGATGTCATCACTCTGCGGTAAAATATCTATATCAGTGACGTCTGCTCCGTGGGATATTATTAAGTCTAATGTGTGGTTAAAGCGATGAGTTGGTCCAGTGACGTTTTGTTTAACCCCAAAAGAGTTTAATAAGTCGACAAATGATAATCCTAGGGCATCGTTTACATCATCTACATGAATATTAAAATCTCCTACAAGCAGCACTTTATCAAAATTGATCAAGAGGTCTGAGAGAAAACAAGCAAACTCTTGAAGAAAATCAGCGTAGGGCCCTGGGGGTCTGTACACGGTGACCAGAGCGAGTTTTCTATG
Organism: Silurus glanis; assembly: GCA_014706435.1. NCBI lineage: Eukaryota > Metazoa > Chordata > Actinopteri > Siluriformes > Siluridae > Silurus > Silurus glanis. The sequence continues at coordinate 4,295 of JAAIIK010011940.1, read as the reverse complement.
CATGTCTGAAAGTACAATTTTAAGAACGAGCACTTCAAATGATTTAAAACTGAATCCTAATATCAGACTAACATTAAGAGAGGCACTATAAATGATTCCTACACCACCCCCACGACCAGTCTGACGCGGCTCATGCTTATAAACATATCCTGACGGTGTAGACTCGTTTAGACCCATATAATCACCTGGTTTAATCCAGGTCTCAGTGAGACAGAGTGCATCGAGATTATTATCTGTGATCATCTCATTTACAATCAGTGCTTTGGGTGCAAGTGATCTAATGTTTAAAAGACCAAACTTTAGAACTTTGTTGTGTTTGTTTATCTGGCATTTTTCAGTTTTAACTGTAATAAGATTATTTCTGGATCTTGTGTATTTAATTCTTGGTTTTGCTACACGAGGAATAGATACGGTTTCTATAAACTGGACTGTGTGTGTACTTGTAACTATTTGGTCTGTTGTATGCGTGTTCTCATAGTTGAAGATTTCTTGATGTCTTACCAGTCAGATGGTGTGAAGTATCCTAGAGATGTTATCTGATAGCACTGCTGCTCCAATTCTGCTGGGGTGCAGGCCATCAGGGCGGAAGAACCTAGGACGCTCCCAGAAACAGTTCCAGTTATTAACAAAGAGAAGTTTGTGCTCTCGACACCATGACTGCAACCATTCATTTAGTGCTAAAAGTCTACTAAACTTCTCAGCCCCTCGCTGGTAAGTGGGAAGAGGTCCTGACACTATGATCCTCGTTGTGGGCGATGTGCTGCGTACCGTCTCCACCAGGATCCTGAAATCCCTCTTTAAGATCTCCGTTTGCCGCAGCCTGGTGTCGTTCGCTCCGGCATGGAGAACAACAGCTCCGAAGTTCTCGTTCAGGATCGCGGGTACCTGCGCAGCAACATCGAGAACACGAGCACCAGGAAAACAGCGAGTGTGCACCTTACCTTTACCTTTAGCTCCGGTAGCGCGGACATGCCGGACGATGGAATCCCAGAGAATCACAGTGTCGCGTTCCGTCTCACGGAGAGGGACGAAGCGGTTCTCGGTCAAGATCTCGAAGGCCGGTGGTGGCGGGGGAGACGTCCTCGATCGGGGCTTGGCTTGTCTCTTCCGCCGCGGCCGCATCCAGGGTCCGTGTTGCACCGGTGCCGGAGTTGTAGGTGCGCTGGGCCTGGGCAGAGAAGAAAAAGGAGTTGATGTGCTGGGAGCGTTAGGTTCAACCCGGGAATTTACCTGGGACGAGTGCGCGTCCGCCCGGGATGTTTCCAGCGCCGCTTTTCGCTCTCGCAGCCGGGCATGCTTTGCATGCAGCTCGCGAATTTGTTTCTCCAAAGCCTCCATCTCCAACGCCACCGTTTGCAACTCGAAAGAGTCCTCACCTGTGCTCGAATGCAGACACACAGCCGGCATAGTGCTTATAATCACGAACAGAGTTAAGATTCAGAGATATGAGTGAGAGGCAATGAATATAGACAACACTAGTGATAGTCGAGTTAATAAACTACAGGCACAAGTCAGGAAGACAAAAACAATTTAGGATTATTAAAAGTGAAAAAAGGATAGGTAAATAGCAAAGTTTGTTTGAAAACGCCGAGAGAAATACAAACACGGAACTCGCGGCAAACAAGTCAAACACAGGAAGCTACGTCACAGGATGTGGAATGGGATGCTCAAAAATCACATGGGAATCCTATCTCTTCTCCTTTGTGCAAGCAGTCAATGTGCCTAATGAACCAAAATGGCTACTTTTCCTATACTTCAACACCATGTAACTCATATTAAAAGTAGGCCAAACAAGTCTTTAAAAAAAAAAAAGAAATAAAGCAATCTTTTAAACAGGTCTCGTTAATTAACAAATAGATTTAAAGTTTAATTTCACAAAGTAGACAAACTATTAGATTTCAAAAGAGAAATACATTTTTTTTCTTTGGAGATGTGGGGGATTGAACCCCCAACCTTGTGGGGACTTGCTAATCGGTAAACCAAAACCTTACCGACTGAGCTATCGCTTCCCCCCGTCTACAAGCAGTCAATGGGCCTAATGATCCAACATGGCTTCTTTTTCTATACTTCAACACCATGTAACTCATATTAAAAGTAGGCCAAACAAGTCTTAAAAAAAAAAGAAATAAAGCAATCTTTTAAACAGGTCTCTTTAATTAACAAATAGATTTACAAGTTAATTTCACAAAGTAGACAAACGATTAAATTTCAAAAGAGAAATAAAAATTTTTCATTGGCGATGCCAGGGATTGAACCCCCAAACTCATTGGGACCTGCTGATCGGTAAACCAACACCTTACCAACTGAGCTATCTCTTCTCCCTTGTGCAAGAACTCAATGTGCCAAATGAACCAAATTGGATTATTTTCCTATACTTCAACACCATGTAACTCATATTAAAAGTTATAAAAGAAATAAAAATTTTTCATTGGCGATGAGGGGGATTGAACCCCCACATTGTCGGTACTTGTTAATCGATAAACCAACACCTTACCGACTGAGCTATCTCTTCTCCTTGATGCAACCAGTCAATGTGCCTAATGAACCAAATTGGCTTCTTTTCCAATACTTCAACACCATGTAACTCATCTAAAAAGCAGGCCAAACAAGTCTTTAAAAAGACAAAGAAATAAAGCAATCTTATAAACAGGTCTCTTTAATTAAAAAATAGATTTACAGTTTAATTTCACAAAGTAGACAAACTATTAGATTTCAAAAGAGAAATTAAAATTTTTTATTGCCGATGCGGGGGATTGAACCACCAATTGTGTGGGGACTTACTGATCGGTAAACCAACACCTTACCGACTGAGCTATCTCTTCTCCCTTGTACAAGCAATAAATGTGCCTAATGAACCAACATGGCTTCTTTTCCTATACTTCAACACCATGTAACTCATATTAAAAGTAGGCCAAACAAGTCTTTTGAAAAAGACAAAGAAATAAAGCAATCTTTTCAACAAGTCTTTCGGAAAAGACAAAGAAATAAAGCAATCTTTTAAACAGGTCTCTTTAATTAACAAATATATTTACAGTTTAATTTCACAAAGTAGACAAACTATTAGATTTCAAAAGAGAAATAAAAATTATTCATTGGCATTGAGGGGGATTGAACCCACAAACGTGCGGGGACTAACTGATCGGTAAACCAACACCTTACCAACTGAGCTATCTCTTCTCCCTTGTGGAAGCCGTAAATGTGCCTAATGAACCAACATGGCTTCTTTTCCTATACTTCAACACCATGTAACTCATATTAAAAGTATGCCAAACAAGTCTTTCAAAAAAGACAAAGAAATAAAGCAATCTTTTAAAAAAGGTCTCTTTAATTAACAAATAGATTTACAGTTTAATTTCACAAAGTAGACAAACTATTAGATTTCAAAAGAGAAATAAAAATTTTTCATTGGCGATGCAGGGGATTGAACACCTAACTGTGTGGGGACTTACTGATCGGTAAACCAACACCTTACCGACTGAGCTATCCCTTCTCCGTTGTGCAAGCAGTAAATGTGCCTAATGGACCAACATGGCTTCTTTTCCTATACTTCAACACCATGTAACTCATTAAAAGTAGACCAAACAAGTCTTTCGAAAAAGACAAAGAAATAAAGCAATCTTTTAAACAGGTCTCTTTAATTAACAAATAGACTTACAGTTTAATTTCACAAAGTAGACAAACTATTAGATTTCAAAAGAGAAACAAAAATTTTCATTGGAGACGCAGGGGATTGAACCCCCAACCTTGTGGGGACTTACTGATCGGTAAACTAATACCTTACCGACTGAGCTATCTCTTCTCCTTTGTGTAAGCAGTCAATGTGCCTAATGAACCAAATTGGCTTCTTTTCCTATACTTCAACACCATGTAACTCATATTAAAAGTAGGCCTGATGTATATTTCTTGTCGTGATGGAGAGTAGATGTTGCTTGGAAGGAATCTTCGCAGACACTGTTATTTCTTTGTAAATAGCGTTTATTTAACACAGAAATTCAGCATCTTCACGAGCCTCCTGGATCAGCTCGGAGCCGCCATATGGATGAATCGACCACTCCCGATCCATGGCTACACACACATTAAATAGTTTGCCCGTTCTCTGGGCCCGCCTCTTAACGTATAACAGATGTACATGAGTTCATTTCGCAATAATGTTTAACATAAAGCGAAGCCTGTCTTTGTCCAGACTAAATGTATTTCAGATGTACCAGAGCTCACTTTCCCAGACCATTCATCTTAACATATAGTGAACGGGTCAGAGGTCTTTTCCCCAGAGGGCATGCATCCTGGATCATATT
>JAAIIK010011934.1:0-11892 GCA_014706435.1 Silurus glanis | reverse complement strand
CACAGAAACTGCTCTAGTTAAAATCACTAATGACCTGTTTTTAGCTTCAGACCAAGGCTTCATCTCGCTGTTAGTTTTACTAGATCTTAGTGCTGTGTTCGACACTATAGATCATGATCTTCTCCTAGATTGCCTACAGAATTACATTGGCATACAGGGACAGGCATTAAGCTGGTTTAAATCCTACCTGTCCAATCGTTACCATTTCGTAGATTTAAATGGAGAGCTATCCAGGCTAATGCTAGTGAACTATGGCGTGCCACAAGGTTCAGTTCTAGGACCCCTGCTCTTCACAATATACATGCTTCCCTTAGGAAATATTATTAGAAGGCATGGAATTCGCTTCCATTGTTATGCTGATGATACCCAACTATATATCTCATCTAAACCAAATCAAATCAAATCAAATCAAATTTTATTCATCACATACACATACATACAGGGTACGACATGCAGTGAAATGCTTTATACGACGGTCCGGCATGAGGGAATAGGATGGGGGAAAAAGAAAAGAAGGCAGATAAATAAGTATGAAGTATAAAAAAAAAACTATATAAAATAAAATAAAATAAAATATAAGAATATAAAGATATAAAAGATATATAAAGATCTATAAATGTGAATATACAAAAAATGGCAGTAAACAGTGAAACAGTAAACAGTAAACAATGTGTAACAGAGTGTAAACAGTAGACAATTTTAGTGGTGGGTTGTCCATAAAGTGTCCGTGTGCGGTATGGTGTGGTGTAGAGGTCCGTAAAGTGTCCGTGTGCGGTATGGTGTGGTGTAGAGGTCCGTAAAGTGTCCGTGTGCGGTATGGTGTGGTGTAAAAATTTAATTAAATATAAAGTGCACTGTGCTGTGCAAGTCCAGAGATTAAAGTGTCGTGGTGCGAAAGGTGAGATATGTGCAGAGAGGAAGTGTGATGATGGAGAGAGTGGGCCAGTTTTTAGATCCTGGGTGTTTCCTGATTTAAACTCCTAATGGCCTGCGGGAAGAAGCTCCTCCTCATTCTCTCTGTGTTTGCTTTCAGGGAGCGGAAGCGTTTCCCTGAACGCAACAGAGAAAAGAGTCCATTGTTGGGATGGCTGAGGTCCTTCATAATCTTCCTAGCTCTGGTCCGGCACCGCGTGCTGTAGATGTCCTGCAGGTCAGGGAGCTCGGTGTGGATGGTACGTTCAGCTGAACGCACCACCCTCTGGAGGGCTCGTCTGTCCTGCATGGTGCTGTTCCCGAACCAGGAAGTGATGCTACCCGTCAGAACGCTCTCAATGGTGCAGGTGTAGAAAGTCTTAAGCACCTGATAGGGTAGTTTAAAGTCCCTTAAGCGTCTCAGATGGTACAGACACTACCGGGCTTTCTTCACCAGGGTGTTGGTGTGACAGGACCAAGACAGGTCCTGTGTGATGTGAACACCTAGGTACCGGAAACTGTTCACTTTCTCCACTGGGGTCCCGCTGATGTTTATCGGTTGGTATGACCGCTCCCGCTTTGTGCTGAAGTCCACGATCAACTCCTTAGTCTTGCTAGGACAGCGGAGACACTCGGCGCATGTGGCAGGGCATCCAGGCATCACCTGCTTGTGACCGTGATGCCTCCCTCCCAGATGTGCTGAACGATTTCTACGCCCGGTTTGAGGTACAGAACAACGTGACAGCGAGGAAGACCACCCCTCCTCCCACTGACCAGGTGCTCTGTCTAACCACAGCTGAAGTGAGGAAAACTCTATGCTAACCCAAGGAAGTCTGCTGGACCTGACAACATTCCTGGCAGAGTGCTCAGGGAATGTGCAGAACAGCTAGCAGATGTCTTTACTGACATCTTCAACATCTCCCTGAGCAGCAACGTTGTTCCCACATGCTTCAAGACAACGACCGTTGTTCACGTGCCGAAGAAGTCTACCATATTCTGCCTCAATGACTATCGTCCCGTCGCGCTCACACCCATCGTGACGAAGTGCTTCGAGAGGCTCGTCATGAGGCACATTAAGACTCAGCTCCCACCCTCCCTGGACCCCGTGCAGTTTGCGTATCGTCCAAACCATTCCACGGACGATGCTATCTCCACAACCCTCCATTTGGCCCTCACCCACCTGGATAACAAGGACTCATATGTACGAATGCTGTTCATTGACTTCAGCTCTGCATTCAACACAATCATCCCTCAGCACCTGATTGAGAAGTTGAGCCTACTGGGCCTGAACACCCCCCTCTGTAACTGGATCCTGGACTTCCTGACTGGGAGACCTCAGTCAGTCCAGATCGGGAACAGCATCTCCAGCACCACCACACTGGGCACTGGGGCCCCTCAGGGCTGCGTGTTCAGCCCACTGCTGTTCACTCTGATGACTCACGACTGTGTAGCTATGCACAGCTTGAATCATATCATCAAGTTTGCCGATGACACGACCGTGGTGGGTCTAATCAGCAAGAATGACGAGTCAGCATACAGAGAGGAGGTGCAACGGTTAACTGCCTGGTGTGGCGCAAACAACCTGTCTCTGAACATCGACAAAACGAAAGAGATGGTTGTGGACTTCAGGAGAGCACAAAGCGACCATTCTCCACTGATTATTGATGGATCCTCAGTGGAGATCGTCAAGAGCACCAAATTCCTTGGTGTTTATCTGGTGGACAACCTCACCTGGTCACTCAACACCAGCTCCATCACCAAGAAAGCCCAGCAGAGTCTCTAATTCCTGAGAAGGCTGAGGAAAGCCCATCTCCCTCCCCCCATCCTGACCATGTTCTACAGAGGGACCATTGAGAGCATCTTGAGCAGCTGCATCACTGCCTGGTTTGGGAACCGCACCGTCTCAGAACGCAAGACCTTACAGAGGATAGTGAGGACAGCTGAGAAGATCATCGGAGTCTCTCTCCCCTCTGTTATGCACATTTACACCACACGCTGCATCCGCAAAGCAAACAGCATTGTGGACGACCACACACACCCGTCACACACACACCCCTCACACACCTGTCACACACACTTTTCACCCTCCTGCCATCAGGAAAACGGTTCCGAAGCATTTGGGCCACCACATCAAGACTGTGCAACAGCTTTTTCCCGCAAGCCATCAGGCTCTTCAATACACAGAACTGAAAGGGAACTCACAAACACACACACACACACACACACACTCACTCAAATGTGTGTTATCAAACTCATTACTCATCTCAATTCATTCCACCATCATCTATTTATTATTATTTATACTTGACTGTCTTTAACTGCTGTTTTTTGCACCTTTGACTATTAAACTGTTTACATGCTGTCTTTTGCACCTCTTGACTGCTGCTCTTTTTCTTTTTTTTTTTTTTTGCACTACATTGTGTCTGCTTTTGGGTTCAAAGCGGCACATTCATTGTGTCTGCTTCTGGGTTCAAAGGGGCACATTCCACAGAGATGGCCCTTTTGGCTGTTTCTGAGAAACTGCATGCTGCTCGGTCAGCCAAGCTGTCATCTGTACTTATCTTCCTGGACCTTTAAGCAGCATTTGACACAGATAAACACAAGACACTTTTGTCAACCCTCAAAAGCCTTGGCATCTGTGGAACAGCATAGGAATGGTTTGCTTCCTACCTGGAAGGTCGCTCATACCAGGTAACATGGAGGGGATCCACATCTGCCCCATGCAGACTCACCACTGGTGTCCCACAAGGCTCAGTACCTGGTCCCCTCCTTTTCTCCCTCTATACCCACTCCATTGGTGAAGTCATATCCTCACATGGGTTTTCTTACCACTGCTATGCAGATGACACTCAACTAATCTTTTCTTTCCCTCCATCAGATACCACAGCTTCTGCTCAGATATCAGCATGCTTGACAGACATATCTTCATGGATGAGTGCTCACCAACTAAAACTCAACCCCAGCAAAACAGAATTACTGGTCATCCCAGGTGATTCATCTCCAGGTCAAGATCTCCAAATAACACTTCATGACTCTCTGCTCTCCCCTTCAGCCACTGCTCGTAACCTTGGGGTAACTATGGACAATGAACTGTCCTTCTTCCCACATGTCACTAATGTTGCTCGTTCTTGTCGATTTCTTCTCTATAACATCCGAAGGATTCGACCATTTCTCTCCATACAGGCTGCCCAGGTGCTTGTTCAGTCTCTTGTCATTTCGAGACTTGACTACTGCAACTCTTTGCTGGCGGGTCTTCCCCTGAACGCTATTCGTCCACTGCAAATGATCCAAAACGCAGCTGCACGACTTGTGTTCAATCTGCCCAAGTTCTCCCACACCACCCCACTGCTGCGCTCCCTTCACTGGCTTCCAGTAGCTGCACATATCAGATTCAAAACACTGATGCTTGCCTACAAGGACAAAAATGGACCAGCACCATCTTACCTCAGTGACCTCATCACATCTCGCACTGCACCACGCTGTCTGAGATCCTCCAGCACTGCTCGACTGGTACCACCTTCTCTCAGAATGAGAGGTAAGTACACTTCAAGGCTCTTCTCTGTTCTGGCACCGAGGTGGTGGAATGAACTTCCCCTAGATGTCCGTACAGCAGAGTCCCTGACTATCTTCAAGCGACGACTGAAGACCTTCATCTTCCTGAAATACTTAAATTAGCATTTTCCAAGTTTGTAGAATTCAAGAGTTATATTTATATTAAGTGTGTAATCTTGTGTACAGTGTAGATTTATTCATTACTAGAGACTCAAAGCACTTTTGTACGTCGCTCTGGATAAGGGCGTCTGCTAAATGTCGCAAATGTAAATGTAAATGTCTGCTTATATTCACTCCCGGGTATAGTTTTTACAGTTCTCCTCACACAGTACTGTATAACCAAGGTATACAGTAGGTTTACTGGTCTGCGCTATCTTGGTTTTGTGTCTTGTCTTGTATGGTCTGTCTGCACTGTTTTTTGAACCAGAAGGTAACACCAAACATGAGGATCTCTGGGATAAGAGACGACCCAGCACACCACCGTCAACAAACCTGAGTGAACATGTGAGAGTGAGGAGACGACAGCATACAAATATCCCAGTTCACCAAACACTCGATATCCATGATCCCTCCAGATCTGCTCCTTTACCTCAGAAAAATCTACTGATCAAAGGCTTGACTAAATAAATATGTTTTCAGTCTCGACTTGAACACTGAGACTGTGTCTGAGTCCCGAACACTGATTGGATTGTTCCATAACTGTGGGGTTTAAAGGAGAAACGTCTGCCCCCTGCTGTAGTCTTCATTATTTGAGGTACCAACAAATAATAATAATAATAATAATAATCTTCTTCTTCTTCTTCTTTTTCTTTCGGCTGCTCCCATTAGGGGTCGCCACAGCGGATCATCCGTCTCCATACCACCCTGTCCTCTACATCTGCCTCTTTTACACCAACTACCTGCATGTCTTCTCTCACCACATCCATGAACCTCCTCCTTGGCCTTCCTCTTTTCCTCCTGCCTGGCGGCTCCATCCTCAGCATTCTCCTACCAATATAACTCATGTCCCTCCTCTGCACATGTCCAAACCATCTCAATCTCGCCTCCCTCACCTTGTCACCAAAACGTCCAACATGCGCTGTCCCTCTAATAAACTAATTTCTAATCTCGTCCAACCTCGTCACTCCCAACGAAAACCTTAATAATAATAATAATAATAATAATAATAATAATAATATGTTTAATTTATATAGCGCCTTTCCCAAGCTCAAGGACGCTTTACAAGGTACAGTAACAAATAGCCTGCACCTTTTGATCTAAGTAGGCGTGGAGGATCATACTGGTACAGAAGTTCACTCAGATACTGCGGCGTGAGACCGTTAAGTACTTTATACGTCAGTAGTAGTATTTTATAATCAGTGTGAGATGTAATTGGGAGCAGTGTAGATGATTAAAACAGGGCTGATGTGATCATATTTTCTAGATCTAGTGAAGACTCTTGCTGCTGCATTCTGAACTAACTGAAGCTTATTTCTGCACTTACTCCAACACCCAGACAGTAAAGCGTTACAGTAGTCTAATCTAGATATTACAAAAGCATCTACTAGTTTTTCTGCATCCTGTAACGACATCATATTTCTAATTTTAGCAATATTTCTAAGGTGAAAGAAGGAGATCCTGGTGATATTATTCACGTGAGCCTCAAAGGAAAGACTCGGGTCAATAACCACACCAAGGTCTTTGACTGCTGTACACACTAAGACAGAAACACCATCCAGAGATGCTACGGAATCGCAAAGTTTGCTTCTAGCTGCATGTGGTCCTAGTAAAAGTACTTCTGTCTTATGTAAGTTGAGCAGAAGAAAGTTATCAAGCATCCACTGTCTAATGTCCTTTACACTCCTCAACATTGTTAAGCTGATCTCTCTCATCTGGCTTAATTTCACCCAGAGGCAGCAGATATAAAGAGAAAAGCAGTGGGCCTAAGACAGATCCTTGTGGAACACCAAACTTTACCTCAGAGAGTGTGGAGAACTCACCATTTACATCAACAAACTGATAGCGATCAGTCAAATAAGACTGGAAAGAGCTTTTCCCTTTATTACAAGAACATTCTCCAGTCTAGCAAGCAGGAGATTATGATCAATGGTGTCAAAAGCTGCACTGAGGTCGAGAAAAACAAGTAAAGAGACAAAACCCTGATCAGAGGCCAATAACAGTCATTTACCACTTTAACTAGCGCCGTCTCTGTGCTATGATGAGGCCAAAATCCTGACTGATACATTTAATAAATGTTATTCCTCAGTAGATGTGAGCAGAACTGCTGTGCTACAACCTTTTCTAGAATATTGGAGATAAAGGGGAGGTTTGATATTGGACTGTAGTTGGACAGAACTCATTCCTAAAAATCATTACTACCTATTGATGGTGCAGTGCTTTTATTTCCTGGTCATTTTGCTGCAGTACAGAATAAAAATCTAGGATTCTGCTTGTTATTTTCTATGAGGGTGGAGAAATATGCTGATCAGCAGCACTAAGAGATTTTCTATAATTTAGGAGATTCTCCTTCCATGCTATTTGAAATACTGTTAATTTTGTTTGACTCCATTTTCGTTCTAATTTCCGAGTGGTCTGTTTTAAGATAACACTGTGCTAACTTTTTCTCCCTGATCATTTTGGTCTTAAGGGGAGCTCCATCATCTAGAGTATGTTATGTTAGAGTAATGTTGATTCTAGGTATTCAGTGGTCCAGTCGAGCTCTGCGGTGTCAGACGGAGATCTAATTAATATCGACATTTCCGGAAGATTATTGATAAAACTCTCAGATGTAGTTGACGTGTATGTGTTTAACACGGTAACGCAACCTCATCTCTTTTAAAATCTGTCTCAGTCATTGCATTTGTCTCTCGCCACATTGCATTGCAAGACCCGCTTTTGGACGCTAAATATTTTATTTTAATGAACCGCTTCCCTGTGACGCGCATTTTTAAAGGCCACATCAGTACATTGTTTTATTAGGGTTCTAGAGAAATGTTGTTTATTTTCACTATGTTCTTGTTAGTGTTAAGACACAGTTAGTTTTCACACTGTTTCACACACATTCCTTTGTCTGTTCAGTGTCTATAGAATATTTACGATGTTAGTATGTAAGGTATACAGGGAGTCTTTATCTGGGCTCACACATCTCCGGCTAGTATATCCTCTTGTCTAAACAGGAAACAACTTTAGGTCAGCTTTCTCTCCAATGTGTGTATATATACACGTGTCTGCTGCCTGCAATAAACCGAAGAAGAACATTTGCTGTGTGCTGTGTGATTCTTCCCTGAATTCAGAAAGGCCTACAGGCATCGCAGGTCGTATGGAAATGTTTCGTTTGGGCATGATAAAAATCTAACAGTTTTGCTTTAGCTGTATGTGGTTGGAAAGACAAAAAAAAGCTTCACGACTTGACAGTGTTAAAAAATAAGATTTATCAGCTAGTTAAAAAAACAAGCAATTAATCCGAGGGTCACGTGCGTGCCGAACTGTGGGTCGTGATCTGCACAGATCGGATGTGAATCAACTGCGATGTTGTTGGGTGTGTGTGTGTGTGCGTGCGTGTGTGTGTGCGCTTGTGTGTTCACAAGGAGCTGAAGATGACGATCTGCAGCAGCAAGGTGAAGATAATATTGATGTCTGTGCAGAAATACAGAGCTCCAAACACATACTCATCCGGAATCAGCTTATGAGATCGCTTCCACAACAGCAAGTAAGTTTTGTATACCTGGAACTACACACACACATTTTTATTAGCTGTGCATTTACAGTACATTTACTCACAATGGTTTTAGTCAGTACCATTAAAGATGCAGTGAAGCTGCAGTGGTAATAGTGTGAATAACACACACACAGTGAGTGTGATTGATAAAGAACTCACCGCAGTGTAAAACGAGATCCATACAAACAAGTACACGATGTACAGGATGTGGTACTGCCCCTAAACATGGGAAAGAGGAAATACACTCTGTTACAATGTGTGTGTTATAATGCGTGTGTGTCACAGAGCATACATTTTAAGGTGTGTTACGGCATGCATGTGTGCGTTACAGTGTATACGTGTGTATGTGTCTATATGCGCATGCACAACGCGAGGCCCAGCATCTCTCCAGATTTTGCGATTCAGTAGTAATTTCTTCACTAACTGCAAGTTTATTCACTCAGAACGGACTTGCACATGTCTCATACAGCCGACAAACATTATTAGACATCTGCCACAACTACAGAGAGGGACAACTCCCTCGGGAAATCTCTAGAACACTGTGGACCACTGATTCAGCTCGGCCGACAGCAAAACCCCAGCGCCGAGACTGTAAACAAAGGAGGGTGAAGTGAGGTGGCATTAGGGCTAGGCTAAGGCTAAACCAGCATCAATCATCTCTTCCAAGCATCTTTCTTGCCAATGTACGGTCTCTTGAAAACAAAACATATGAACTGTTTCTTCGGTTAACATCACACAAGCTGATTAAAGAATGTAATGTCATGATTTTTATAGAAACATTTCCAGCAGCGCCATTAAGCTCGGGGGTTGCAGTGTTTTCCGGGCGGACAGGACGGCAGAGGACTCTGGTAAGTGCAGGGGTGAAGGTCTGTGCATTTATGTTAACACATCATGGTTCAGGGCCATTCCCCTCCCACACTTGGGTCAGTCTGATCACCTCTCTTTGTTCATGCTACCCAAATACACACCACTGATAAAACGTGTGAAACCAGCTGTGAGGACAGTAAAGGTATGGCCAGAGGGGGCCACTTCTTCTCTACAGCAACAGTTTCAGGATACTGACTGGAACATGTTTGCCTCACAGGCCACACTGGACTCTCACACAGACATGGACATTTACACATCATCTGTTTTGGACCATATCAACACGTGCATTGACAATGTCACTACCGTCAAACACGTAAAAGGGTTTCCTAATCAGAAGCCGTGGATGAACTCTGAAGTCTGTCTCCTGTTACAAGCAGGAGATGCTGCTTTTAAATCTGGCAGTGCAGAGGACTACAACAGAGCCAGGTCCAACCTGAAAAGAGGCATCAGGAGAGCCAAGCTCACATTCAAACTTAACATAGAAGAGCACTTCCACAACTCTGACCCCAGACGCAAGTGGAAAGGCATCCAGACCATCACGGACTACAAACCAACAGCTCGATCTCAACCAACCAGCAGTGCCATCCAAATGGACGAACTCTCTTTTTTCTTGTTTCAAACAAGGCATAGGACATTTCACCCCAACCACTGACTTACGAGTGCCAATTGGATCCCACTACATGTGTGGCATTGGACCTCCTGGAGTGTTTAAAGGCTCTGGCATGGAGAAGCTGATGCTGGATCTATGATGATCACAAATGTTGAGCTCAGTAGCTCCTACTTTTATACCAAAGACTGTAGAAAGAACATTTACTTATAATCTTATACTCCAGTACTCATGTTAGTTCTCACTCTCCAGTGTTCTGTATTGTTGAAAGATTTATGATCAAACTATTGATGTCACCCATATGAGGATGGGTTCCCCTTTTGGGTCTGGTTCCTCTCAAGGTTTCTTCCTCATAACATCTAAGGGAGTTTTTCCTTGCCACTGTCGCCACGGCTTGCTCATCAGGGACAAACGCACACCATTCACCTTGACTGTTGATTTCTGTAAAGCTGCTTTGAGACAATGTCTGTTGTGAAAAGCGCTATAGAAATAAACTTGACTTGACTTGACTTGACTTGACTCTTCTACTGCTCACAGCCCACTTTCACTCTCAACATTGGACGTCTATTCAGTGTTTAGCAGAGTGGATGCACGCAAGGCAGCTGTTCCGGATGGCATACTGGGACGTGTTCTCAGAGCATGTGCTGGACAACTGGCACAGGTTTTCATTGACATTTTCAACCTGTCACTGGCCCAAGCCACGGTCAATAGCGAAAGTTCATCTCAATACTTTGTTATATACCCTTTGTTGGCAATGACAGAGATCAAACGTTTTCTGTAAGTCTCCACAAGGTTTTTACACACTGTTGCTGGTAGTTCGGCCCATTCCTCCATGCAGATCTCCTCTGGAGCAGTGATGTTTTGGGGCTCTTGCTGTGCAACACGGATTTTCAACTCCCTCCAAAGATTTTCTATGGGGTTGAGATCTGGAGACTGGCTAGGCCACTCCAGGACCTTATAATGCTTCTTACGAAGCCACTCCTTCGTTGCCCGGGGTGTTTGGGATCATTGTCATGCTGAAAGACCCAGCCAAGTTTCATCTTCAATGCCCTTGCTGATGGAAGGAGGTTTTCACTCAAAATCTCACGATACATGGCCCCATTCATTCTTTCCTTTTCCTGGCTTAAGCAGGGGGACATGTCTAGCACTGAAGGACTTGAGTCCCTGGCGGCGTAGTGTGTTACTGATGGTAGCCTTTGTTACTTTGGTCCCAGCTCTCTGCAGGTCATTTACCAGGTCCCCCGTGTGGTTCTGGGATTTTTGCTCACCGTTCTTGTGATCCTTTTGACACCACGGGGTGAGATCTTTCATGGAGCCCCAGATCGAGGGAGATTATCAGTGGACTTGTATGTCTTCCATTTTCTAATAATTGCTCCCACAGTTGATTTCTTCACACCAAGCTGCTTACCTACTGCAGATTCAGTCTTCCAGCCTGGTGCAGGTCTACAATTTTGTTTCTGGTGTCCTTTGACAGCTCTTTGGTCTTGGCCATAGTGGAGTTTGGGGTCGGACTGTTTGAGGTTGTGGACAGGTGTCTTTTATACTGATAACGAGTTCAAACAGGTGCCATTAATACAGGTCACAAGTGGAGGACAGAGGAGCCTCTTAAAGAAGACGTTACAGGTCTGTGACAGCCAGAAATCTTACTTTTTTTGTAGGTGACCAAATACTTCTTTTCCACCATAATTAGCAAATAAATTATTTAAAAATCAGACAATGTGATTTTCTGGATTTTTTTCCTCACTTTGTCTCTCATAGTTGAAGTGTACCTATGATGAAAATTACAGTCCTCTCTCATCTTTTTAAGTGGGAGAACTTGCACAATTGGTGGCTGAATAAATATCCCATTGTATATATATATATATATATATATATTAGTGGACTTGTTTATTCAGCCTGCACGTTTTTTAAATGCCATAATCTTTCAACCTTCTACTTCTGCACATTTTATTTTCAATGCCACAGCCTTAGAACCATTTACTTCTCAACAATCTCCACACATCTCTGCACTGTTATAGCCTTTATATTTATTCACTGTACATAAGTTTACATATATATATATATTACATGCTGTAAATATGTTACATTTTTATCTGCACTATTTGCACAATTGCTAATTTTTGTACTTCTGGTAGATGCCAAACTGCATCTATCTATCTAACTATCTAACTGTGTATATGTTTGTTACAGTGTGTGTTACACTGTGTATGTGTTGCAGTGTAGAGGTTTGTTACAGTGTGTGTGTGTGTGTGTGTGT
>JAAIIK010011913.1:0-10312 GCA_014706435.1 Silurus glanis | reverse complement strand
TAATGAACCAATATGGCTTCTTTCCCATCCTTAAACACCATGTAACTCATTAAAAGTAGGCCAAACAAGTCTTCAAAAAAGACAAAGAAATAGAGCAATCTTTAAAACAGGTCTCTTTAATTAACAAATAGATGTACAGGTTTATGTAACAAAGTAAACAAACTATTAGATAAAAAAAGCGAAATAAAAACTTTACCTTGGCAACACCGGGGTTTGAACCAACAACCTTGTGGGTACCTGCTGTTTGGTTAACCAACACCTTACCCACTGAGCTATCCCTTTCTACTATTGCAGTGAGTCAATAAGCCTAATGAACCAACATGGCTTCTTTTCCATCCTTCAACACATGTAAAATATTAAAA
The DNA here is from genome assembly GCA_014706435.1 of Silurus glanis. Taxonomy (NCBI): domain Eukaryota; kingdom Metazoa; phylum Chordata; class Actinopteri; order Siluriformes; family Siluridae; genus Silurus; species Silurus glanis. The sequence goes on along the minus strand of JAAIIK010011913.1, from coordinate 9,950 downwards.
GTAGGACAAACAAGTCTTCAAAAAAGACAAAGAAATAGAGCAATCTTTAAAACAGGTCTATTTAATTAACAAATAGATGTACAGGTTTATGTAACAAAGTAAACAACCTATTAGATAAAAAAAAGCTAAATAAAAACTTTACCTTGGCAATACTGTGGTTTGAACCCACAACCTTCTGGGGATCTGCTGAGCTGTAACCCAACACCTTACCCACTGAGGTATCCCTTTTTACTAACGCAAGGAGTCAATAAACCTAATGAACCAATATGGCTTCTTTTCCATCCTTAAACACCATGTAACTCATTAAAAGTAGGCCAAACAAGTCTTCAAAAAAGACAAAGAAATAGAGCAATCTTTAAAACAGGTCTCTTTAATTAACAAATAGATGTACAGGTTTATGTAACAAAGTAAACAAACTATTAGATAAAAAAAAGTAAAATAAAAACTTTACCTTGGTAACACCGGGGTTTGAACCCACAACCTTGTGGGTACATGCTGTTTGGTAACCCAACACCTTACCCACTGAGCTATCCCTTTCTACTACTGCAAGGAGTCAATAAGCCTAATGAACCAACATGGCTTCTTTTCCATCCTTCAACACTATGTAACATAATAAAAGTAGGACAAACAAGTCTTCAAAAAAGACAAAGAAATAGAGCAATCTTTAAAACAGGTTTCTTTAATTAACAAATAGAAATAGAGCAATCTTTAAAACAGGTCTCTTTAATTAACAAATAGATGTACAGGTTTATGTAACAAAGTAAACAAACTATTAGATAAAAAAAGCGCAAAAATAACTTCATCTTGGCAACACCAGGGTTTGAACCCACAGCCTTGTGAGGACCTGGTGATCAGTAAACCAACACCTTAACCACTGAGCTATCTCTATCTTCTGCAGGAGCATTCAATAAGCCTAATGAACTAACATGGCTTCCTTTCCATCCTTCAACACCATGTAACTCATATTAAAAGTAGGCCAAACAAGTCTTCAAAAAAGACAAAGAAAAAAAGCAATCTTTTACACAGGTCTCTTTAATAAACAAATAGATGTACAGGTTTATGTAACAAAGTAAACAAACTATTAGATAAAAAAGCTAAATAAAAAGTTCAAATTGGCAATACTGGCGTTTGAACCCATAACCTTCTGGGGATCTGCTGATTTGTAACCCAACACCTTACCCACTGAACTATCCCTTTCTACTAGTCTAAGGAGTCAATAAGCCTAATGAACCAATATGGCTTCTTTCCCATCCTTAAACACCATGTAACTGATTAAAAGTAGGCCAAACAAGTCCTCACAAAAGACAAAGAAATAGAGCAATCTTTAACACAGGTCTCTTTAATTAACAAATAGATGTACAGGTTTATGTAACAAAGTAAACAAACTATTAGATCAAAAAAAGCTAAATAAAAACTTTACTTTGGCAACACTGTGGTTTGAACCCACAACCTTCTGGGGATTTGCTGAGCTGTAACTCAACACCTTACCCACTGAGCTATCCCTTTCTACCACAGGATGCATTCAATAAGCCTAATGAACCAACATGGCTTCCTTTCCATCCTTCAACACCATGTAACTCATTAAAAGTAGGCCAAACAAGTCGTCAAAAAAGACAAAGAAAAAAATGCAACCTTTTACACAGGTCTCTTTAATAAACAAATAGATGTACAGGTTTATGTAACAAAGTAAACAAGCTATTAGATAAAAAAGCTAAATAAAAAGTTCAAATTGGCAATACTGGGGTTTGAACCCATAACCTTCTGGGGATCTGCTGAGCTGTAATCCAACACCTTACCCACTGAGCTATCCCTTTCTACTAGTCTAAGGAGTCAATAAGCCTAATGAACCAATATGGCTTCTTTACCATCCTTAAACACCATGTAACTAATTAAAAGTAGGCCAAACAAGTCTTCAAAAAAGACAAAGAAAAAAGCAATCTTTTACACAGGTCTCTTTAATAAACAAATAGATGTACAGGTTTATGTAACAAAGTAAACAAACTATTAGATAAAAAAGCTAAATAAAAAGTTCAAATTGGCAATACTGGGGTTTGAACCCATAACCTTCTGGGGATCTGCTGATTTGTAAGCCAACACCTTAACCACTGAGCTATCCCTTTCTACGAGTCTAAGGAGTCAATAAGCCTAATGAACCAATATGGCTTCTTTCCCATCCTTAAACACCATGTAACTCATTAAAAGTAGGCCAAACAAGTCTTCAAAAAAGACAAAGAAATAGAGCAATCTTTAAAACAGGTCTCTTTAATTAACAAATAGATGTACAGGTTTATGTAACAAAGTAAACAAACTATTAGATAAAAAAAGCGAAATTAAAATCTTTACCTTGGCAACACCGGCGTTTGAACCCACAACTTTGTGGGTACATGCTGTTTGGTAAACCAACACCTTACCCACTGAGCTACCTCTTTCTACTATTGCAAGGAGTCAATAAGCCTAATGAACCAACATGGCTTCTTTTCCATCCTTCAACACTATGTAACATATTAAAAGTAGGACAAACAAGTCTTCAAAAAAGACAAAGAAATAGAGCAATCTTTAAAACAGGTCTCTTTTTTTTTTTTTTTATATCTCAACTTTTTTTATTGTTCAACAGCCCAAACATCAAAGTACATCAACACAGCATTCAGTAATCATCTTTGCCATTACACATTCAGCCACTAGTCACTATCAGTGGAATACAATTATGATTAATTACAATTACAATTATAAGCACATGGAAATTAAACAGTTGTTGATCAGTCCCACTTATTCAAACCATTTTTATATGTTGCCAGAAATGATCCCACGTTTTCTTCATGCCTCCCTCACTATGCAATCTCCCCAACATGCTCTCGTACGAAGCAATTTCAATCATCCCATCAATCCAATCTTTCAAGTCTGGGGTTTTGGGGCATTTCCAATTGCGTAAGATCATCCTGGCAGCTGTAACACAACCAATCTTAACTAGAGTAAACACATTCTTCGTTATGTTGGGTACCACCGATTTATCTCCCAGAAGGCATAGTCGTGGTTCCACAGGTATATTAGATCCCATCCACTCTTGCATTACTCCCAGAATTTTACACCAAAATGGGTGAACTAAGGAACATTCCCAAATCATATGCAAATAAGTACCCTCTTCTTCCTTACATTTCCAGCACAGATTATTTCCAGCTATACCCATCCTGTAAAGCCTGGATGGTGTATAATAATATCTATGTACTACTTTGTAATGAATGAATCTCCCCCTAGCTTCCCTTATGTTCTTACCCACATTAGATACGATGTACAGCCAATCATTTTCATGGATATCTATCCCTAAGTCCTTTTGCCATACAGTCCTCAGGTTCTCACAGGTATCTGCATTTACATTAAGCATTGATTTGTAACACATAGAAGCAGTCTGAACTACCTGCGGCAACCAAAGATAGCTATAAACAGGGTTATCACTCGTATTAAATTTGCTCTTGACGCAGTGTCTAATCTGCAGATACTTCCAAAAATTCCCTTGACCCCCAATATTATATTTTCCCACCAATTCAGAGTATGACATAAAAACCCCATTTTCATACAAATCACCAATTACAGTTACCCCTTTAAGATGCCATTGTTCCCAGAACACACTTGCTTTACCTATGCAAATTTCAGGATTCCTCCATAGTGATGCATACGACTGTCTATAATGTGATGTCTTGCACAGTTTATGAATTTTGTTCCAAACATGTCTCGAGTGTATTGTCACTGGATTTGAGTCCCATTTAGCTCCAGAGCATTGTGAAAGAACGTTGATGGGATGAAATGGTGAGGCCAGTTTCTGTTCTATCTCGATCCAGTCCAGCTCAGAATCCGTCTTGTCCCAATGCTTAGCCAACTTGGCCATTTCAAAGGAAAGATTATACAATCTCACATCAGGTAATCCAAGGCCCCCCTTGTCCCTTGGGGAAGTCAATTTACTCATTTTAATCCTCGGTCTTTTTCCATCCCATAAAAAGTCCTTGATAATTTTGTCATATCTTTTCAAGATAGGGTCTGGAATGTTTACAGGTATCATCATCGATATATAATTGAACTGTGGAGCGATAACCATCTTGACAACATTGACTTTACCCCACAGAGAAAGTTTCAGATGTTCCCACTTGTCCACATTGTGCTTTATCTTTGACAGCAGTGGCTCATAATTCAACCCCATTATATCCTCCAAGTTCTGTGTTAGTTTAACCCCAAGATATGTCATACCATTTGGAATCCATTTAAAACCGAATTGGGTCACTGTATGGGAGTGACATGTTCTAGATATTGGCATAGCCTCAGACTTCTCCCAATTTATTTTGTATCCCGACACTCTTGAATATGATTGTATAACACTCATTAATGGAGGTAGAGATTTAAGAGGATCACGAGATAACAACAAAACATCATCCGCATATAACATCAACTTGGGCTCCAACCCCACCCCCACCCCCCTTACTCCTAAAATTTTTGGGTCTGCCCTGATCATAATGGCCAGAGGTTCCAGAACCATCGTGAATAACAACGGGGACAGTGGGCATCCCTGACGAGTACCTCTTGAAATTGTAAAAAATGGGGAAGTCATGCCATTTGTCATCACTGCTGCTCTAGGATTCTTATATAATAAACTAATCCAGGACCTATATATACGACCAAACCCAAAATTCGACAGGGCTGCAGCCAAAAAGCCCCATTCCACCCTGTCGAAAGCCTTTTCGGCATCCAAGGATATAGCTGCGATCGGGGCGCTCTCTGAAGAATTTAGCCACATCAGATGAATTAGCCTTCTCATATTATCAGTTGAGGACCTTCCCTTAATGAAGCCCACTTGGTCTTTATAGATTATACTTGGAAGAACCTTCTCTAACCGTGACGCCAAAATTCTCGCCAACACCTTGCAGTCCACATTGATAAGACTTACTGGCCTAAAATTAGCCGGATCAGTTAAATCCCTATCTTTCTTAGGTATCAGTGTTATCAATGCCTCCATGAAAGTACCAGGTAATTCTCCAGTCTCAAACACCTCTATATAGACCTCCTTTAGAATCGGAGCCACTATATCAACATACTTCCTATAATATTCAGCTGGATACCCGTCCGCCCCTGGCGATTTACCAGATTTCATAGAGGTGATTGCAACTTTGACCTCCTCTTCTGTAATTGGAAGGTCTAGAGACTCAGATTGCAATGCATCTAACTTAGGTAACTCTATTCTAGAAAAAAACTGTTCCAGTTCCTCTCTATCTAGACCACCTGAAGATGTATATAAATGTTCATAAAACTTATGAAAGACCCCATTTATTTCTTTCGTCAATGATACCATAGTATCTCCTTTCTTAATTGCCGGAATAACGTTAGCAGCATTTTGTTGTTTCAATTGTCTGGACAGGAGCTTGCCCGCTGTCTCACCGCCTTCATAAAACCTGGTCCGCAGCCTAAATAGTGCATACTCGGCTCTTCTATTATATATATTGTGTAGCTGAAATTTATATCTACAAATATCCTGATATAAATCATTAGAGTAGTGTCTAGCCAGTTCCTTCTCCAATGTACAAATTGTTGCTTCCAAGTTCTTAACCAAGTCTCTTCCCTCCTTCTTCTTTCTAGCTGCCTGTGCAATCAGTTTCCCTCTGATATATGCCTTTGAGGCCTCCCATACAGATGCCAACTTATCAGTACTTCCCACATTCAATTCAAAAAAGGAGGTCAGATCGTCAGCCAACAATTTGCTAAACTCCTCGTCTTGTAATAATGTAGTATTCAATCGCCATCTCCCCTTCCTACCAGCTTCTGTATTTAGAGCTATATCCAGTTCCACAGCTGCATGGTCTGACAATACTATTGCTCCAATCTTACAATTTGCTACCTGATCAGTGATAGAATTTGAAAGTAGGAAGAAATCTATCCTAGAGTGAGATTTATGGCAATGAGAATAGAAAGTATATTCTCTTTCTGTTGGATTGACCAGACGCCAAATATCAATCAGTCCAATATCCTCCGTTAGCATATGAAGGGCAGCCCTATCCCTTGGCATAGAAGATCCCTGATATTTACTCTTATCCAAAACCCCATCCATAACCTGATTAAAGTCCCCAGCCAAAATTATTTGCCCCTCTTTTTCACCAAGAATCTTGTTTACTTTATGAACAAAACCCGGATCTGCCTTATTGGGGCCATATACATTGCATAAGATCACTTTTACTACATTAATGAGGGTTTCTATACAGATAATCCTACCCGCATCGTCCTTAGTTTCTGTTAACATCACGAAATTCAGCCTCTTATGTATTAGGATCATTACCCAATTTTGTTTGCTTGTAAACGATGAATAAAATACATGCCCCACCCAATCTCGTTTGAATTTGAGCGCCTCGTTATCTGTTACATGACTCTCTTGCACAAAAGCAACATCTACACGTTTATGTTTGAGATACGACAGAACCTTTTTTCTTTTAATTGGACTCCCACACCCGTTAATATTCCACGTTATAAACCTGATGTGACTACCTATGCACGATACAAATTAATCGCACGTTTCCGTGCATGTAAACAAATATGTTGGATGACTGCCCCCTATTGGGGAATGGTATACTAAACCGTGATGTACATTCACTCAAACTTAACAAACGACAGTTGAACATTTCAAACACCAAAACTTCCTTCAGCAAAACGCTATTGCCGCCCAGAAAGTAACAAATTATCAAACCCCCTACCCAAAGCTTAACAAGAAACAAAACAAAAAGAAGAGACAACAAAAAAAGAACGGCCATACCAAACAAAGAGAACCGTCCTAGCCCAAACAACCCGAGATTGCGGTCCGTGAGGTGCCGAATCAGCTATCCAGCCCTACCTTGGCTGTCAAAACTGTTCCGAGACAGCACAGCCATCCGGCCCACCCGCCGCACCTGACTAATATGCTCCACTCCAGCGATCTTGTAAAGAGTATTTGGTCCCATCATTCTGTCGCACCGCAATGTTCTTTGATGAACCGCTCCGCATCCACACTCGATGTAAACACCTTACTTCTCCCTTGCCATGTAAAACGAAGAGAGGCTGGATATGCCAGTGTATATTTCACGTTGACGCTCCTCAGCATCCTCCGCGAAGCGGTGAATTCCCTCCGTTTTCTGGCTAACTCTCTTGACATGTCGGGGAAGAAGGAAATCCGACTTCCCTCCCATTCGGTCATTCCCTTTTCTCTGGCCGCTTGCAATACCTTCTCCCTGGCTGACGAACATAGAAACTTGATCAAGACAATTCTCGGCAGCTGATCTGTACTGGGCCTGGAAGCGGGAGCGCGATGCGCCCGCTCAATCTCGAACTCACCATCCGGATCGATACCCAGTCCTTCCGATAAGATCTTATACACGCACTTGACCATTCCACCTGCCTCCAGCCCTTCTTTCAGACCAATCATCCTCACGTTGTTGCAGCGGCTTCTGTTTTCTAGATCTTCAATTCGGTTCCACATAACTTCCACACGTTTATCATGCCGCTCGCTGTCACCGACAAGCTTCGAGGTGACGTCTTCCATATTAGAGATGCGGCCCTCCGCTTCGTCCAGCCTTTCTCGGATCGCATGCACCGAGTTTTTGAGGTCAGTAACAACCTCTTTGATTGACGACACATCCGTCGCTAATCCTTGCAAAGTAGAGCTCATTTTGCTTATTTCGGATAATAGGCTTTCCATCTTTGAACCTTGTTCAATCGGCTGGGGTGATGGCGACTCGTGTACCGGCGAGGTCTGCCTGGTTGTCATGCGGCTCGTCGCTGCTCCCTTGAAATATTTAGATGTGGACGTCGACATTTGCGGTCCAAACCACTTTTTCTTCATACACAAGTGTTTAATCACCAGGGACACTAGTTTTGAGAAATACACGTGGAGTAAAGACGCTCGAATAAATTGAAACTATGGGTGGGCCTAGGGAGCTACACAACTATGCTGCCATCTTTCTCGGCGGTCCCACGTGACTCCTAAAACAGGTCTCTTTAATTACAGTTTTTCTCAAATGCTAAAACACATTTCACAAACGTTTCCTCCATGTTCCCCAATGTCTAAACACAACACCCTTTTCTAAAGCTACATAAACACAACCACACCTTCTCACTTCAAAACTCAAACTTTCACACCAAAAGAGCAGCTCAAAGCTTTCAAAAATGTAAACACTATACACATCATTACACACTACAGCAAAACAATTGAAAACACAATGCTCAATTTGTGAGAAGGTTCTTTGTTTCATAACTGCCAATGCATATTTTTGAAACTTTACAGTAATGGATGTTCTTAGATCTCTGCAGAGGATTAGGCATTTAGATTTGAGAGTTTCATATGAAGAGTATAAATCTATAGTAAATTCTGCATGTACACTACTGTAACACAACTCAATGCAAAAACAGAATCTATTGCACACAACAGTACTCTTGAAAACATGATCAGGGTGTGAAGTTTTTTTTATTAACTTTATTCACAACACACACACACCACAATCACTGTGTGGCATCATGTCGCTGAGCTGCATCAGGCCACATCACGGGATGTGCTGAGGTGGAACCAGGCACCGCGGGAAAAACGCCCTGGAATGGCGAATCCATCCTTGGAAGGCCTCCACTGAGATGTCAACACAGGCCAGCTCCATTGCCCTTAGGAGGTTCTCTCTAGTGTATGGTTGTCTGTCATAAACCTTCCATCTCCATGATGAGAAGAACTCCTCTATAGGGTTCAGGAAAGGGGAGTAGGGTGGCAGACAGACGTTTAAAAAGTGGTTACTGTTGGTGGTGAACCACTCTCTGATTTGGTTTGTTTTGTGGAAGCGTACATTGTCCCAAATGATCACATAAATTTGATGTGCGGGCCCAGGATGGTGTTGTTGGTGGTCCAGGAGGATGTCTTTTAGCTCCTCTAGGAAGGTGAGGAGACGTTGGGTGTTGTAAGACCCAAGGACAGCATGCCGGTGGACAAGCCCCTCCAAACCCATGGCCGCACAAAGAGTAATATTACCCCCCTCGTTGGCCAGGAACCTCAGTGATGGCTCTTTGGCCAATGATGTTACGGCCTCTTTGCCTTCGTTTCTGCAGGTTGAAGCCAGCCTCATCCAGGAAGAGGTACTCATGAGGTCTGGCCATCGTGTCCAACTGTAATATCCTCTGTGAAAATGTGAAAGTGCACAGGTGTTCAGAACAACAGTCAATCAGGTAGCACAGTATTGTCCAGAAGTAATGTAGGCCACTGAGCAACACACTATGTCCACTAACTGTACTGTGAACATGGATGTATACTTACTTGCACATAGTCGTAACGTAGGTCTTTGTGTCGCGCAGAGTTGCGCTCAAAGGGAACCCTATAGACCTGTTTCATCCGCATCTTTTGGCGCCGGAGAACTCGGTCTATTGTGGCCAAGCTGACATCATCAATGCTCTCAAAGTTGACATTATCGGCAATGACTTTGTCTCTGATCTCCCGGAGTCTGATGAGGTTGTTCTCACGAACCATATCCACAATGAGGGTTTCTTGTGCCGCTGTAAATATGGCAACCCTCCCACCTCTATGTGGCATTTTTTCAACTCTAAAAAAAGAAACATGTGTTGTCAGTTTTACAATACAGTAACAACTGATTTGAAACCAATAGACTACTTTCACAGGCTTGTAAAATTGTATTGTGACAAAGAAAGCAATAGAGTACAATACCTGTTGTGTTGTCTGAATGCCCTGATAATGGTGGCCACGGTGAACCTACTCAGGTTTGGACGGACTCGTAGTCCTGCTTCAGCCATTGTCATGCCATGGACAATGACATGGTCAATGACTGTTGCTCGCATCTCGTCCGTAATGATGGTGCGAGGTTGTCTTGCTCTCCCTCCTGGACCTTCTCCTCTTCCTCGTTGGCCTGCTGCTCTTCCTCCTCTGATTTGAACTCCTCTTCCTCGTTGGCCTGCTCCTC
>JAAIIK010011897.1:0-23111 GCA_014706435.1 Silurus glanis | reverse complement strand
ATACACACACACACACACACATACACATATATATATATATATACACAGACACACATACACACACACACACACACACACACACACACACACACACACACACACACACACACACAGTATATATCTCCAACAAATGTTTTTTTTATTTTTTTTTATTAGTAAACATTTGTGTTTTTTAATTCATGTGCAAAGTATCGAATCAAGCACCAAAATCTGCCATTATGCACAAATCCAGCAATTAACCCTCTTGGGTCGGCACAGGCTCTTTGTTGTTACCATGAATAATGAAGGCTTTAGTAAAGGGCAGAGCTTTTTCTTACATAGCTCCACAGTTATGAAACAGCCTTCCAATTAGAGACTCAGACACAGTCTCAGTGTATACATATAGGCTAAAAGCATTTGTTTAGTCAAGTTTTTGTTAACTGTTTTTCCCCTTAGGTAAAGGCACACGTGTGTAGGGTTTTAGAGCATAGAGTGTTTTAGTAAACTGGATTGCTTTAATGTATCCTAATGACTGTTACGCTCTGGCTCTCCAGTTTAGTTATGCTGATCATAGGTCCCTGCTTGCACTCAGCACACACTGTACATTTTCTTAAACAGAAAAAGAGCAAAGGACAAGTGCAAATGAAAGGACAAGAGCAAATCTAATAATCTGTATTCTCTCTCATTCTCTTCAACTCTTCTTACTTTCCCCTCGTTCTAGCTACACATGCTACTCCTGAGTTACCAGTGATTGCACCATCCAGTGTCACCCAGATGAGGATGGGTTCTCTTTTGTGTCTAGTTCCTCTCAGGGGTTCTTCAAGTTGTCTCAGGGAGTTTTTCCTTGGCTTGTTTATTAGAGGTAAATATACAAATGTGAAATTTATAGCCAGAAGTGAATACTGAAAAGCTGCTGTCTATTGATAAAAGCACTAGACAAATATAATTTAATTGACTATGGCTTTCATTCAGTAATTTCATTTAAGAGGTGTACATCTGTATCAGTTTTTCAATGAAGTGATGTTAATACATCGGCCTCTGTTGACTAAATTGTGTTGGTTATTTTCCGAAACAATGTTATTTTTCATTTTACACTTAGAACACTGGCTGGCTGGCACTTTAATGCTAGCTAGCTAGAGAAATCTAATATTTCATTATATTTTATTTACAAGAATCTTAAGGGTGACTAAATTTTCATTATTGTAATTACCATTGTATTAAACTTCACTTCTATTTTTTATTTAGTTTCTTACATTTTTTAATATCTAAACTGAACTACTTATAACTTATGTCTGACTTTTACTTAATCCCAACTTATATAGCCAGGATCAAAAAGACAAATTTGACATTTTCAATCTTACTTGATTAGATCTTGGTTTCCATCAAGCTTGCCTCTATGTTCCAGTCCCCTGGTCCAGGCAAAGATGCTTGCAATAGGATTAGTGCTGGTTGGTCTTCCCTGAGGATTAATTAATACCAGAAATAAGTTGTACCATATGGAACAATCATATAAATATAAATATTAGGGCTGTCAAAATTATCACATTAATAACGCACTCGCACAATTACGCGTTTGACCATTTTCATTACAAATATAAATATAAACTTTCAAGCTACACACATTATTTCTTGACATCCTTACATTAATCAGATATATAAAAAAATTTCATCTTTATCTAAAAAAAATTTTTAATCACTAAACATTTGTTTTACTGATCTGCCAAGGCTCAAAAAAGCACCAAATTCCGCCATTATTCACATATCCGGCAATAAAAAAGGTCCGTGTGAAAACATAGCAAAAGTTCCGTTTGGTGTGTATATATCTGAAACTGTGTATTATATAATAAATATATAGGACACACACACACAAATAAAAATACTGGTGTATATGAAAACATTCCTGATCATTGCTGCTGCGAGAACTACATGGAAAAACCCCATTGAAGTATTCAAGATATCAATGTAGGATCTCGTATTAAAATCTAATAGGTTCATTTATGGCTTTATTAATACTATCTAAAAACAAGAACAAAAATATTTTCACTAAACCATTTACATTAAACGATAAACAATTATTATTCAAATCAATAATAAAAAAAAAAAAATATATATAAATATTCTAAAATGTATATGCCTTGAAACAATACTAAGGTACCGCTACATAATCAAAAGCAATGGCTGAAGTTCAGGACACCTAGGAAAACAATACCAACAGGGGTCAGTATAAAAGGGTTAAGTAAATGATGGAGAAGAGAAAGCAGGCTGAATTCACCTTCTGATGCTCCCGATAATGTCGGGTGACTGTGCCATGGGCAGCTTCAGCTTCAATGGTCTTTCCATCAGGACACACAAGTACAGAGGTCATCAATCCGAGGGAGCCAAAACCTGCGAACAACCCTCAACTTTGAACTAACACTGATGCAAATATTTCTTTATAGCAAAAAATATAATTAATTGCATTTATTAGAAGATTTTGAAACTTAACCACGAATGATCCTTGATACATGGGCATATAGTGTGTCATTGCACTCCCAGGTCCCACCCCTGGCTAATTTTAAACCATTTAATGCAAGAGAAACTTTTGGTTATGGTTTCAACTGCGATTTCTTTTTTTTTTTTTTTTGCTGTTTAAATATCTGATTTTATGTTGACCTATGGATTATCCTATACTAAGGGAATTCAAATGGATATTTATAGGGTAAATTTATATTTGTACACCAGGAATAGAGGACATGGGTAAAGGGAAAAAAATGTCGCGGGGCTAACAAATGGTTTCCAAAAATGTAAATATGGTAACATTGGTAGTTTTACAGAGAATAGCCTAGATTACCAAACATATTTGTAAAGTATAAAGGAGCGTTGCACCTTGTTTCTCTGTAAACTTTGAGAATTATTAAGCTTACCTTGAGCCAAAATATCTGACTGGACATCTCCATCATAGTTCTTGCAAGCCCAAACAAAAGCACCAGTGGACTTCAAGACTTGTGCCACCATGTCGTCAATAAGCCTGTGCTCATACCAGATCTTCAGCTTGTCAAACTCAGGCTTATAGTTCCTGTTGGCATGTAAACAAATAACTGAGCACACTGCTTTTTGCAAGTGACCCACACTTCTACTTCAACAAATTCCTTCTATCAACTATCGAACATACACACATACAGTGGGGCAAAAAAGTATTTAGTCAGCCACCAATTGTGCAAGTTCTCCTACTTAAAAAGATAAGAGAGGCCTGCAATTTACATCATAGGTACACTTCAACTATGAGAGACAAAATGAGAAAAAAAAAAATCTGAAAATCACATTGTCTGATTTTTAAAGAATTTATTTGCAAATTATGGTGGAAAAGTATTTGGTCACCTACAAAAAAAAGCAAGATTTCTGGCTCTCACAGACCTGTAACTACTTTTTAAATTGGCTCCTCTGTCCTCCACTTGTTACCTGTATTAACGGCACCTGTTTGAACTCGTTATCAGTATAAAAGACACCTGTCCACAACTTCAAACAGTCAGACTCCAAACTCCACTATGGCCAAGACCAAAGAGCTGTCAAAGGACACCAGAAACAAAATTGTAGACCTGCACCAGGCTGAGAAGACTGAATCTGCAATAGGTAAGCAACTTGGTGTGAAGAAATCAACTGTGGGAGCAATTATTAGAAAATGGAAGACATACAGTATTGTTCAAAATAATAGCAGTACAATGTGACTAACCAGAATAATCCAGGTTTTTAGTATATTTTTTTATTGCTACGTGGCAAACAAGTTACCAGTTGGTGCAGTAGATTCTCAGAAAACAAACAAGACCCATCATTCATGATATGCACGCTCGTAAGGCTGTGCAATTGAGCAATTAGTTGAAAGGGGTGTGTTCAAAAAAATAGCAGTGTATGCCGTTGACTGTACAAACTCAAAACTATTTTGTACAAACATTTTTATTTCTAGGATTTAGCAATCCTGTGAATCACTAAACTAATATTTAGTTGTATGACCACAGTTTTTTAAAACTGCTTCACATCTGTGTGGCATGGAGTCAACCAACTTGTGGCACCTCTCAGCTGTTATTCCACTCCATGATTCTTTAACAACATTCCACAATTCATTTACATTTCTTGGTTTTGCTTCAGAAACAGCATTTTTGATATCACCCCACAAGTTCTCGATTGGATTAAGGTCCGGGGATTGGGCTGGCCACTCCATAACATTAATTTTGTTGGTTTGGAACCAAGACTTTGCTCATTTACTAGTGTGTTTGGGGTCATTGTCTTGTTGAAACAACCATTTCAAGGGCATGTCCTCTTCAGCATGAGGCAACATGACCTCTTCAAGTATTTTGACATATGCAAACTGATCCATGATCCCTGGTATGCGATAAATAGGCCCAACACCATAGTAGGAGAAACATGCCCATATCATGATGCTTGCACCACCATGCTTCACTGTCTTCACTGTGTAGTGTGGCTTGAATTCAGAGTTTGGGGGTCGTCTCACAAACTGTCTGTGGCCCTTGGACCCAAAAAGAACAATTTTACTCTCATCAGTCCACAAAATGTTCCTCCATTTCTCTTTAGGCCAGTTGATGTGTTCTTTGGCAAATTGTAACCTCTTCTGCACATGCCTTTTTTTTAACAGAGGGACTTTGCGGGGGATTCTTGAAAATAGATTAGCTTCACACAGACGTCTTCTAACTGTCACAGTACTTACAGGTAACTCCAGACTGTCTTTGATCATCCTGGAGCTGATCATTGGCTGAGCCTTTGCCATTCTGGTGATTCTTCGATCCATTTTGATGGTTGTCTTCCGTTTTCTTCCACGTCGCTCTGGTTTTGCTCTCCATTTTAAGGCATTGGAGATCATTTTAGCTGAACAGCCTATAATTTTTTGCACCTCTTTATAGGTTTTCCCCTCTCCAATCAACTTTTTAATCAAAGTACGCTGTTCTTCTGAACAATGTCTTGAACGACCCATTTTCCTCAGGCTTTCAAATGCATGTTCAACAAGTGCTGGCTTCATCCTTAAATAGGGGCCCACCTGATTCACACCTGTTTTTTCACAAAATTGATGACCTCAGTGATTGAATGCCACACTGCTATTTTTTTGAACACACCCCTTTCAACTAATTGCCCAATTGCACAGCCTTACGAGCGTGCATATCATGAATGATGGGTCTTGTTTGTTTTCTGAGAATCTACTGCACCTACTGGTAACTTGTTTGTCACGTAGCAATAAAAAATATACTAAAAACCTGGATTATTCTGGTTAGTCACATTGTACTGCTATTATTTTGAACAATACTGTACAAGACCACTGATAATCTCCCTCGATCTGGGGCTCCACGCAAGATCTCACCCCGTGGGGTCAAAATGATCACACGAACGGTGAGCAAAAATCCCAGAACCACACGGGGGGACCTAGTGAATGACCTGCAGAGAGCTGGGACCAAAAAAACAAAGGCTACCATCAGGAACACACTACGCCGCCAGGCAGTGCCAGACGTGTCCCCCTGCTTAAGCCAGTACATGTCTGGGGGCATCTGAAGTTTGCTAGAGAGCATTTGGATGATCCAGAAGAGGATTGTGAGAATGTTATATGGTCACATGAAACCAAAATAGAACTTCTTGGTAAAAACTCAACTTGTTGTGTTTGGAGGAGAAAGAATGCTGAGTTGCATCCAAAGAACACCATACCGACTATGAAGCATGGGGGTGGAAACATCATGCTTTGGGGCTGTTCTTCTGCCAAGGGACCAGGACGACTGATCCGTGTAAAGTAAAGAATGAATGGGGCCATGTATCGAGAGATTTTGAGTGAAAACCTCCTTCCATCAGCAAAAGCATTGAAGATGAAACGTAGCTGGGTCTTTCAGCATGACAATGATCCCAAACACACCACCCGGGCAACGAAGGAATGGCTTCGTAAGAAGCATTTCAAGGTCCTGGAGTGGCCTAGCCAGTCTCCAGATCTAAACCCCATGGAAAATCTTTGGAGGGAGTTGAAAATCCATGTTGCCCACCGACAGCCCCAAAACATCACTGCTCTAGAGGGAGATCTGCATGGAGGAATGGGCCAAACTACCAGCAACAGTGTGTAAAAACCTTGTGGAGACTTACAGAAAACATTTGATCTCTGTCATTGCCAACATAAAGTATATAACAAAGTATTGAGATGAACTATTGTTATTGACCAAATACTTTTTTCCACCATAACTTGCAAATAAATTCTTTAAAAATCAGAACGTAAATTGCCAGTATATCAAATAGCATGAAAGGACAGCCACCTGAGTTAGAGAAGCTCTTAATGTCGCTAGATCAGTATATTTCTCTACCTTTATAGAAAACAGCAAGCATAATCCTAGATTTTTTTTCAGTACTGTAAAAAAAAAAATCTAAATCAACAGGGAATAAAAGCACCGCACTAACATGCACACCATCAATAGGTGAAAAAAAAAAAATCCACGATCTACGATTAATATAAATCCAAACTCTTTATAAATAACCCTGTAGATAGCACTATATTTATAACAGATAAGTAATTACAGAGTTTAACGAGTAATTATCAGAACCATCAACTTGCCTACAAGTTTCTTCAAACAGATAATTCCAGAAGTATTGAACCTGTTCTAAAAAAAAAAAAATAACCTCTTCCATCAGCACTGGTTATGTACCTAAATCCTTCAACTGGCAGTTATTAACCACCTAATAAAGAAACCGGACCCAGACACTTGTCTGCTGTCCAATATCTAACCTCCTCTTTAGCTCAAAGATTTTCGAAAAGGTTGTAGCAGAGCAGTTATGCTCACACCTACTTAGACATAACATTTTCAAAATGTACAAGTCAGGATTTACGCCTCATCATAACACAGACAGCAGTGGTTAACGTGGTAAATGGCCTGTTATTGGCCTCTGATCAGGGCTTTGTCCCTTTGCTTGTTTTGCTCAATCCTAGTGCAGATTTTGACACCATTTATCATAATATCCTCCTTGCTAGACTAGAAAATGTTGAAATAAAGAGAACAGCTATCTCCTGGCTTAGGTCTTATTTCACTGCTCGCGACAAGCTTTTTGATGTAAATGGTGAGTTCTCCACAATCTCTGAAGTAAAGTCTGGTGTTCTGCAAGGATCTGTTTTAGGCCCACTGTTTTTCTCTTTATATATGCTGCCTCTGGGTGAAATTATACATAAACGTGTAAAAAATAAGTGTAAACAAAGCCAGATGAGAGAGATCAGCTTAACAATGTTAAGGAGTGTGTAAAGGACATTAGACAGTGGATGTTTGATTACTTTCATTCTCATCAGAGTTGAGCAGAAGGAAGTACTTTTACTAGGACTACATGCAGCAAGAAGTAAACTTTCAGATTATGTAGCATCTCTGGATGGTGTTTCTGACTCAGTGTGTAAAGCAGTCAAACACCTTTGTGTGATTATTGACCCTAGTCTTTCCTTTGTGGCTCTTGTAAATAACTTACAAGGATTGCTTTCTTTCACCTTAGAACTATTGCTAAAATTAGAAATATGTCGTTACAGGATGCAGAAAAAATAGTTCATGCTTTTGTTACATCTAGATTAGACTACTGTAATGCTTTACTGTCTGGGTGTTGGAGTAAATGCATAAATAAGCTTCAGTTAGTTCAGAATGCAGCAGCAAGAGTTCTCACTAGGTTTAGAAAATGTGACCAAATCACCCCTGTTTTAAGCAGTCTACCAAATACCCAAATAAATCTCACTTTGATTATAAAATACTACTAGTGATATATAAAGCACTGAACGGTCATACGCAGCTGTATCCGAGTGAACCTCTGTACCATTATGATCCCACCCCTACTTAGATCAAAAGGTGCAGGCTATTTGTTGGTACCGCAAATAATGAAGACAGCAGCAGGGGCAAAGCTTTTTCTTACAAAGCCCCACAGTTATGGAACAGCCTTCCAATTAATATTCAGGACTTAACCACAGTTCCACTGTTCAAGTTAGGGCTGCACGATTTGGGAAAAATGTCATGTTGCAATTCTTCTTCTTTCGGCTGCTCCCATTAGGGGTCGCCACAGTGGATCATTCGTCATCATCCGTCTCCATACTACTCGGTCCTCTACATCTGCCTCTTTCAAACCAACTACCTGCATGTCTTCCCATACCATATCCATAAACCTCCTCCTTGGTCTTCCTCTTTTCCTCCTTTCTGGCAGCTCCATCCTCAGCATTCTCCTACCGATCGGGCCTCTCTCACACTGTCCGTCAATATTGCGATAGTGATATAATAAAGGGTTTCATGAGTCCACTTGATGGGTTATCAATGAAATTGTACACAGATTACTGACTATGTTGAAATGTGTATTTGTAAAACTATATAGGTTTTTAAAATGAATATTAATAATAAAAATAGAAATATTTGCATTAAATGTAAACTATTTTTCTCCAAGGTACAGCTTAATTAAATAAATAAAAACAATCTTCACAAAAATAATATATTGAAACATTTTGTCCAAACAAACAAGGAATGCCCTGCCGCTACCCATTTAAATCATTTACCCTTTTTTCTGCTGAAGTTTAAGATAATGTATATGTTAACAAACTTGAATTCAGGCAATTTTGCAATCATTATCATCAAATGTATTTTACATTTTATGGAAGACTGCTATTGATTTGTATGGTATGGTAGTGAAGCATATAGGAATAGGTCAATAAGAATCTTCCCCAGGGTTCCAAAAGTCTAGAAACGGCCCTGTTAACAGAGGATGTAACAGACACCGGAGAGAGAGATACCAGGCAGAGCTGACGCAGTGTATGGCGATTTGTGTGGGAAAGTGAAGGATGCCAGTTGAAGCCACGTCAATCCGTGAGCGTGTGTGGATTACATGTTGGCGTCGAGGAAAGATATGCGTTACCGCGAGTGGGTGTGTGT
The DNA here is from genome assembly GCA_014706435.1 of Silurus glanis. Classification (NCBI taxonomy): domain Eukaryota; kingdom Metazoa; phylum Chordata; class Actinopteri; order Siluriformes; family Siluridae; genus Silurus; species Silurus glanis. The sequence goes on along the minus strand of JAAIIK010011897.1, from coordinate 14,238 downwards.
CCCGGCGTGACACGAGGAAAGGGAAGCAGCGGGGCAAAAGTCGTTGTGGGGCAAAAGTGTTGAACCATCGCCTGTAGTCTCTTTCTTCCAACATGGAACCAGTGAGATCTGCTACAGATTTGTCATATTGCCACGTGATGTAGCAACTTTAATTTTGCTAATCTTGCACAGTACCTCTCTGCTCAGTGTTGGTAATCTTAAAGCTAAAATATCACTATATAACAGAGGTAGCGTTTTTTGGCTACCAGTTCAGTGTCGGGCTGCTCGGCATCCATCTTCACCTGGTCTTCACACGGCACACTGGAACGTCACGAGACTACACGTGCCACACGTGCACTACCTAAACTGAGACTACGTGTTTTTTGTTTTTTTTTGTTAGCGGCACGGACATTCTTCAAACTGTTCTCATAAAGTATGTGGCAACACATGCACTTATTTCATTAAATCGCAAAGTTTGCAGTAGTATATTCGCACAGGCAGAACTGGTTTTGGTCGATGCTAAAACATTTATTAAGCCAGGCCATCTATCGGTAGGTAAAAGAGCAGATCTGGAGGGATCATTTTACATTTACGGCATTTAGCAAACGCCCTTATCCAGAGCGACGTAAAAGTGCTTTGAGTTTCTAGCAAAGAATAAATCTACACTGGTACGCCAGAAACAAAGTTATTATAAATATAACTCTTGAATTCTACAAGGCAAACTTGGAAAGTGCTAATTTAAGTGTTTCAGGAAGAGGTAGGTCTTTAATCGTCGCTTGAAGATAGTCAGGGTCTCCGGATCATGGATAAAGAGTGTTTGGTGAACTGGGATATTTGAATGCTGTCCTCCCCTCACTCTGGTTTGTTGATGGTGGCATGGTGGGCTGTCTCTTATCCCAGATATCTCATGTATGCGTTAACTTTTGGTTTTCCCTTTTATTTATGCTGACAGTGTCCTTAACTTGCATACAACAATAAGGATAATTCACATCTTTCACTTCTAGTCACCCCTCCTCTCTTGCGCGCTCTCTCTCTGTGGAGTTAAACATGATCCTAAGGTACCAGTGTTCCAGCCCCTCTCCTCGCTTCATGCCAGCCTGTCTCTAGATGGTGTTCTCTTCTATTGGAGGCCACTCTGTTCAGCTGGGGATGGTTTCACATCAACGGCCGGAGGAAATTACAGAGTAACACAATGAGTAGAGTCCAAATCCATCCTTAAACTCCTGTCAACAGTCTGCTACACTGACTCAGGACTACTGTGTGCATTTGATCAGTTCAGTGTCGGGCTGCTCGGCATCCATCTTCACCTGGTCTTCACACGGAACACTGGAATGTGTGCCGTGTGCACACCTCAACAACATTTAGCTGTAATAAATTTTAGTCCGGTTCTTCTTGAGGTTTCTTCCTTATGCCATCTCGGGTAGTTTTTTCTTGCCACAGTCATCATCGGCTTGCTCATTAAGGACAAACTTACTTATAAAGAACAATCTTATTCATTCTTTATTACCACATTATCTGTGCAAAACTGCTGTGAGAATGTCCAATGTTGAAGTGCTATACAAATAAAAATTTATTGAACTTTTGTTAGATACTGAATACACAGTATATTTAGCAAGGATAAATATATGTATGTGATGTACCAGTGTCAACATTCATGGTCACTAGGAGGCTTAGGGAGCCAGGGTAAAATGTCCATCCCTGATGGCTACAAATAAAGCAGACTAAAGTTGGTTAAAACCCACAAGAATTGTACAGTGAATAGCTGGAAAAAAGTTCTGTGGGCAGATGAGTCTAAATTTGTCAGCTATAATCATAGAATGACCTGCCAAAACACCGGACCTAAACTCGATTTGACTGCTTTGGGATTAACTGGCATTGTAAGGGTATAAAGAAATATACAACAAATATACAATATGCATATTGTAAAACTTCACCGCTGGCAAGTTTTACAATATGCATAGCAAAAAGTATATAAAACTGAATGTTTGGAGAAATTAACTGTCAGAGTGCCAAGCCTGTGTAAAGCTGTTCTACATAGTAAGGGGTGATTTTTCAATGAAAATGCAGTTCAATTGTTCATTATGTTTTTGTACAAACGTGTATATTTATATATTTGTTTGGTCAAAGTAAATCTTAAAACAGTTTAATTATCCACTTTGTTGCATATAAACAAAAGCGGCATGCATGTACCTAAAAAATAATTTTAACAAGCATTGTAGTATCTCTTCATGGTTCTTTTTCATCGTGTGCAACAGAAAAAGACCTGGGTATGACTGACCTTGTGTCTTTTCTTTATAATAAATAGAAGATAAAAGGTGCAGGCTATTTGTTAGTACCTTGGACAGTAAATAGTTAACAGCCTTATGTGAAAAGATTTTTCCCAACATAAATGAGCAGATAGTGTATTTTATGGACTGGAATGTTTAGATGCTGTTTTCCCCTGATTAACTCAAGTTTCTTGACAATGGAGTGGCTGGATATCTTCTATCCCAGAGCTCCTTTATGTATTTTACCTCCTGCCTTCTGTCAGAGGTAGTCTTGTCAGAGTACCTAATTGCACAGTGTTCTTAACTATTGCAGAACAATAAGGACACCTAATAATCTAAGTTTCTCTCCCTCCCTTTCCTCCTCCTCCAGTTCCTCCCTTCCTTGCTTACTCTCAAGCTACACATGCTCCTGTTCTTCTCTTCTTTCCAGCCCTGACTGATTTATCCTGATGCCCTATTTCTAAATTGATTTATCATCAATTAGAAACCACTTGTTGCAGCTGAGGGTGGTTCCAACAGCCACTTGGTTAGAGCCACTAGGTTACTGTGGCTCTCAAGTGACCCAAATAAGAAAGTATTCCCTTTTGAGTTAATTTCCTCTTAAGATTTCTCTCTAATACCATTCTCAGGGAGTTTTTCTATGCTACTGTCACCACTGGCTTGCTAATTTGGAATAAATATATAGGGACTAATTTATGACAAATTTATATTCACAATTCTGTTGCTTTGGGACAATGACTATTATTAAACACTCTACAAATAAAATGTAATTGAATGGCATCCAAACTAATTGCTAATATTTCAAATAACATGGAAGGAGAGCAAAGAAAAACTCTAACTCTAGTGATACTTTAGTAACATCTAGTAGCCTTATTTGACTTGTTCATACCAACTATCCACACAATATAATCCTCAGCAACTTCAACACACTGGACTTTAATAATTACTAACATCAATTTACAGTTTCTTACAGAATCCCATTATTTTGTCCTTCTAAACTGTTCAGCTTTATTTTCCTTTGTACCGTTTTTCCAACTGCTATTATCCCAGTATGGGAGGTCTATAGCTGATTGTCCTCAATTAACTGTTAAAAATCCAGCCAATTTTAAGGGTCATTCCCAGACAATAGAAAAATGGCACTGTTGTACCTTTAACAGTCTTCCACCCCATCTTTTGAGGAATTGAGGCTAATCTAATTTTAAGAGTCCAGCTTTTGATCACTTGTGAAAAGTTTGCCAAGTAGTGGATTCTGAATGACATCACACCAAACATAGACCCCATACAGTTTGGGAGCCAAAATAACCCTTTCACCACACACAGTCTATTTTGTAGAACTCTGTACAGGTCCTGTAATGACTGAAGCTTAGTGTGCATAGTCGTCACAATGGATTTTGCCACGGCCTTAGACGCTATAGATCAAACAGCAGCAATGCAGTGCCCCCTTTACCTTGGAGTGAGACAGAGCCCCACTCCGTGAATTTGATTCATGAGCGACTGTTGTCAATAGTGCAGTCCAACAAACATTTGAATTAAACAGTACAAAATAAAATTCAACCCAAAGAAATGTAAAGTTTTGCTTGCTAATTCAACACTTACCAGATGTCGCAAATTAAAAGGTTGTGACAAGCATTGTAAGTTGTAAGTCAAGCAGACCACATGTTGATTTCAACCAACTGGATTTTTTTGTGACTTGAATAATGATTAAATTAATATAGATACTGTTGCATCTATATGAAATAAAACATTAGAGAATTTATTGAATTTGGTCAGAAAGTGTGTGCAGTAGAAGGTATTTCATATTCTCAATTAGTTACCAACTAATATCGTCAATATAGCAATGAACAATTGTTCACAACACACACAAGAACATTTAAATACAAATTGAACCCATCATACACTATATGGCTAGAAACTAAGAATCACATTTGTATGTAGGCATTCCCTAAACTGTTACTACAAACCTGGAAGCACACAACTACCCAATATGTTTTTTTATATACTGAAACATTTAGATTTCTATACAATTAACAGACCTAGATCAAACTTGGTACAGTATGACCATTAACAAATGTGCATAAAACTAAAGGAAGAACCGGCATTAGCACCAAATCTCACTAATGTAATGATTAAATAAACAGAAATACAGTCAAGACCCCAAACTACGACCACTCTACTTACTTCATTTCGGAGATACGACGGTCACCTCCAACGAAAAAAAAAAAAAAAAATAATTAAAAAAAATAAATAAATAAATAATAATAATAAGATATATTTTAACTTTAATAATTTACTTTATTTGTACTATGTGAAAATTTTTTTTTACAGTGCCTCTTTATGTCTGCGTTGGAACGCATCATAAAGTAGTCACTCTTCTCGACTTACTTTTTTTTTGGTCCCTATCTATGTCGTAAGTTGGGGTCTACCTGTATATACCGTATTTTCCGGACTATAAGCCGCTACTTTTTTCCCCACGCTTGGAACCCCGCGACTTAAACAATGAAGCGGCTAATTTATGGATTGTTCCTGGGTTTTTCCCGGTTTCACCAGCTTCGAGCCAAAAAAACAAGCCCCATAACATTAGACCAATGAAATTGACGAACAGGTTCAGGTGAACCAATGAAACTCTTTAAATTAAATCAGATGCGCTCCCACTGAATCAGGCCGCACCACATCATAAATATGGATGAGGTTCCTCTGACGTTTGACCTGCCGCTCACTCGTACTGTCAACAGGAAATGCGAATCATTCGTCACGCTGAAAACAACCAGGCATGAAAAAAAAAATAAATAAAAAAAATAAAAATACGCACTTCACCACTTCACCTGTGTTCTGAGCTGCACAGCATCAAGAGAAAGGCTTTACCGATGATTTTTAAACGCACGGCGATGCCAAAAGATCACTGTCTTTCGTTAAAGCCTGTGTAAAGTTCATTAGTTTCAATGTAGGCTTATAGACAGGTGCGGCTTATTTATGTTCAAAATAAAAATCGTTGTAAAATTCAGTGAGTGAGGCTTATATTTGGGTGCGCTTAATAGTCCGGAAATTACGGTAGTCATGTTGCAAAGCCTTATGAAACGCCCTCTGAAATTAATTCCAAATTAATGCACATGGTTTTGAAATAAGACTTTCCAAATGCATAAACAAGTGTGATGGCTGTTTATAAAGAGAAATCATAGTGTAGTTCTTCCACATTTTTTGCACTATAATTATACGATTACCAAATAACTCACTTCTCAAAGATGTCCTGGAAGATGTCCTTAAAGCGCCCATCATATGCTTTCAAGATGGTATTCTTAGTGCTCATGTAAAGAGGCCATTTCTTCTGGATAGCATACTGGAAGCAGCTGTGAGCAAAGCCAGTGATGGACTTGTGGAGAGAATGAACATATTAAACATAAAATATGGACCTTTCAGCAAGGGCAGAAATGCAGGCAAAATGTATTCTTGAAATATCTTTGATCACACACTGGTTCTGTGCAAATTGATGTTCATATTATTGCTAAAACTTTTATTTATATATTATAATATAAATATCCTATTCTGCAACACTTTGTCTATGGAGAAGCACATGCCTTCTAGCTTTCAGTTGGTGTGTTAATAAAATTGTGTTTACAATTTTTGATCACTACTTCCACATATCAACAGACATTGTTTTTTTCCCCTTCCTGATTCTGATTCACAGAAACATAACTGAGAAATAATATATTTTTTTTTTAAAGTAACTAAACTGTACAACATTGCAACTTCAAAAAGTTATAACCTAGCATTTCTCTTGAATTTTGATCTAAAATAGATGCTGTTAATCATTTCCTAAAATATTTTTCTGACCTCATCAGTATTGTACATTCCCATTCCACAGCCACCCCCAGGAAAGTCAAACACTTCCCACTCTTGGCCTTTGCTTCCATCAGATGGAGTAAAGCTCATCTTAAATTTTCCTGGTGTATTCACAACAAAGTCCGTGGCTCTGTACTGTAAACACAACATAGTTCCATAATTACATACAAGGTTAAAAGACGTTTGTATTAATTTGCTGCTAAAAACTTGCATGTTCAAAAATAGAAGACCTGGTCACCAAAGGCATGCCTGCCAATTGTAATGGGCTGTGTCCAACCAGGAACAAGTCTGGGAATATTCTTGCAGATGATAGGCTCACGAAAAACTGTGCCACCCAAGATGTTTCTGATAGTTCCATTGGGACTTTTCCACATTTTCTTCAACTTGAATTCTGTTTGAGAGAGTGAATCATCAGTCTGGTTAGTCGAATTTATCTGAGCATTTGAAAGCTATAAACTGGAAAGCTATAATACTGATCACATATGAAATCATTTTACCTTCAACCCTGGCCTCATCAGGAGTGATTGTCGCACACTTGACAGCAACATTGTATTTCTTGGTTGCTAAGGCAGAGTCAATGGTGACCTGGTCATCAGTTTGGTCACGGTAGGGTAGGCCCAGGTCAAAGTACTTCAGCTCCACATCAACATTGTGCAAAATAAGCTGAGGAGAACAGATGTGTGTGTAGAGGAGACACAAGAACATCAGACACACATACAAACACATTACACAAATGTTGTCAATCCTCTTCAACTATATGAAGTATTTATATGGCATATGACCAGCAGGTATAAGCCAGGCGACTAAAATGCTGAGCTGTGTTTATCTCAAAATCTGAGCACTCATTTTTCTTTAGAACACATATTAGGGTTTCTAAGCATACATGTGTAGTATTGTATTGTTTGAAGGTTCAACATTTCCTGCTATACACTAAAACCTATTGGAATGTAACTAAACAATCCATTCTGCATTCTATATCTAATGTGTCTTCCAATTTGGAATTTCTATCTGCATTTCATTTGCAAAAAACCCAACTGTTCTCTTTTACTGTCTTGGTACCAACAGCTATCTGCATTCTTCTAATCAGCTGAAAGTTCTGTTTACCATCTGCCTGTTCCCAAGAAGTCACCCCAGCCCAAGTCCTTTATCAAACAGCTTTAATCCTTCAGCCTTTAAATAAACAATGTCTGCAATATACTGCATATTTAACATTTCTTTATTTTTTTTCAGCTTAAAAATTTTCCTTTTACTAGACTTCTTTATCGTTGCCTTAGTTGACCCTAAGTGCCTGTGCACACGCCCTTACTCATGTTGCAGATATAAAAATAGAACAGTTACTCCTTGCTGTCATGTTTCCCTTCTCCATTCTTACAGGTCACTTTTTTCCCTTCACCTTTTCTTTGATGAATTCCCAGATTATCCTAGTCATCTCATCTCCATCCATCTCCACAACTGGCTGGGCAACCTTGATGCGCTTGTCAGCATCTGTTGGAAAACAAATTAATATCGGGGAGAAGTTAACATTGTTGAATTGTGTTCCTCCAACTTATATGACCATATAGTATAACAGGTCACAAGGCCCATTTTCATTTTTACCACAGGTCCATCCATTATTCGCCTCTTAGTCCACTATTTGAATTAATGCAGCACCTCAAGAATGAATGATTATAGGATTTATATGGAACGATCACTATAAGAAGCAACTGATTAGACTTAATCCTAAAAAGGTAAGTGTTAATCTAGACAGGGTCAAGGTCACATTAAAGAGGGAAGTGGTAGCTCAGTGTTTAAGAGGTTGGAGTTCTGTCTGGAAGTTTGAGAGTTCAAATCCCAGCACCATCAAGCTGCCACTCTTGGGCCCTTGTAATTACACTGAACAAAATTATAAACGCAACACTTTTGTTTTCATAAAGATCTAAGACTTTTAGATCTTTGAATTCAGCTCATGAAAAATGGGGGCAAAAACAAAAGTGTTGCGTTTATAATTTTGTTCAGTATAGTTAGATTGTAGTTTAGATTGACTCAGCCTACTACACTATATACCTGACCAATTTGTCATCCCCATTACACAGTATTCTGGTAAGTCTTCGTGAAGCCAACATACAGATCACAACATTAAATTCAGCAAAGACTTAGACCATAAAGAAATAAAAATATAATTGTTGGTCAGCCAACTGCTGTTTAAGGGTGTGATTATTTTTTGCTACTCCACTTGATATCTGTCCAAATCAGGGAACTTTGATAATTAAACCTCACTTTAACACACTGGCAAAAAAATAAATACAAAAAAAAACCCAGAATGCAATCGTGCATCTCAGCAATGCACCCATGTATCACCTCAAAATTTAGATAAATGTATTTAAGACCACACCCTGAATGCAGCAAGGTTCATGACTAAAAGAAATGACCACAAGATGGTCAAACGAATCTTGTAAATTCTCCTGAAGTGAAACATGGTCCCAGCACTCAGATGATCAAGATGGGCCAGATCAGCCTAATGGTGGTACTATACAGTGTATTGCAGAGGTTTTCATTTGAGTTTTCTCATGCACTGTGAGCACTTACTGTGCAGACTTTGGACCCTTCATTTGTGACCAGTTAAATTTGTGTTAATTTGCATCGTAAGAAAAATCTACTTTTTTGAAAGAAAGTTTTTATCTTCATGACTATGATTTCAAAATAATCAGCATGCTCTACAGTCAAAAACATCATGACATTTATAAACAATATGGCCACGATAAATCACTCAAGGGAGCAGAGGTGCATTAATAAAATAACTCATAAATGGTGTTACTGGCTTAAATCAAACAAGAAAGATCTGTTCTGTCCACGGGTGTGAGGACATCTGCAAATGAAACATGGATGATGCAAAGTTGTTAGTTGTTTCTTGGGAAGCAAGCATCCTTTTAAAATAACATTCTGCATCATTCTGATAATCTGTATGAACTGAATATTTAACCATCAATTTATTACTTACAACACATCTGGCGTCAGTTAGCAGGCATCTTGAAATACTAACTTTATTCAAACAATTAGCTTTTGACTGTTTGTGCTGATTTGCATTAAAACACTAAAAACATGTATACATGAAGAGTCTAACCAAAGTTTGTTTATAACTAGACAAAACATATTGGCTTTTTTTTTTTTTTTATAATATGGCCACCACACAATCCAGTTAATTCACAGAATGTAGCACAGGTTTACTTAAACAGCCCTAAAACATCAGTGGTTGTAAGGATTTACCGACATGTTTAGGACAAGGATCAGAGAATGCTGGGGCATGTTAAGTGAAGGTGGGCATTATTGGCATTTTGCATGGTTCTGCTGACTTTAATTTTTTTTTAATCATAATTATTTTCAAACTATAGAAGGCTTGCCATCGCATACTGTCAACTGGGATTAGTTATTAGAAAGAATGGATGCAGTAATAGATTATTATTATTTTTTTTTTTTTTACATTTTCCTATTGTAACATTAAAGTGGTTCATGAACAGTCTATACACACCAAGTTCTCACAGAATGCAACTGTAGCACAGTTAACATACAAATTAAGTAAATTCTGCATGTTAAGGAAAACGTGACACTATGTCGATTCAAAGACCACTATGTTCTTAGTACTCTTCTCCAAATTATTTTTTTAATGTGAGAAATACCATCACGTTAATAATGGTATTAAAAAAAAAAAACATTACGATAGGTTTAAGCTCTTTAAGCCATGTACCATTTAAGGCAACTTTTGAATTTAACATCAAGATTTAAATAAACAAAAATAGCAAATAAAAACAGCACAGTTGTTTTACCTAGATCTGATATTTGTTAATAGATATTTTTATTGCATCCCAACTACCCAGTGTGGCAATACTGAAAGACAAAATACTCCATATGTTTTAGGTCTAATATGTTTAAGTCTCTTTTGTATTAAAAGTGTGTTTTTTTTCCTATAGATTTTGCAGAGGAATTCTATTAAATGTTGAAAAATGATAGAAAAAGTGACTGTCAGCAAAAAAACCTTATTAACTGTGTAATATCGGTGACCTCTAATGAAAGACATGAAGCTGGTCATTGGTTTTCAAAATGTATCAAATTTTTTCTTGCCTTTGTCAAGTTAATTTACATTCTTTACATTTAATTAAAATTTCAATTTTTGCAGCTTAAAATTGAAAAAAAAAAAAAAAAAAAAAAAAGTTATATTAAATGATTAGAACCGAAGACCTGCGTCAACATCATATGTATATGTAAATATAGCAATAGGGGCTACAGCTGAATTCTGTAAACATTAGATTGTGATTTCCCTACCTCCCAGCCAACAGCTATATGGTGAATTTAGATTAGATTACATTGGATTCAACTTTGTCATTGTGCAATGTCACTCATGCATGTGGAATATTTAACACTTAGCTAAAATAAGAGGGGTTGTTAAGGATGAAAATGTTCCCTAATATGACTAATTCCCTACATGGCAACTGATGTCCAAAACCATACCATCATCAACCTGACAACTCAATTGTTCTGCCTAATACTTGTTGCCCTACTGTGTGCTGACTGCCCTTCATGTGCCCTAGACAGCCATGTACAGCTCCACAGTCAAAAAACAGCTGCAGAACAAAAGTTTCTGAAAACTGTACTTCCTACAACTGACCACTGGCTGTCAGAGTAATGCAATAAAGAAGAACTGGGCATTTTTTTTCTTTTCTTCTATCGTTCTGACAAGTAAAAATAACCAGTTATTTTTTTTATTTTTATAAAAACTAGCAATTCAATCCATGTACTCCTTTTGCATCACGAGCAAGTTAGCAATCAGTTTCAAAGTTAAATTTGCAAGCTAGCCTGTGCCATATAACAATTTTGTTGGTGTAAAGCCAACAAACGGTAAACTGGAGACTTAGTAAAGAGGTAATAAAACACACCGTGGTAACTGCTTTCCCAAAACAGGACACTAAATTCAACCAGACAGCTATACTGTATTGCCCAACACACACTGCCCTTCGCGTGCCCTAGTCGACCATTTACAGCTCCAAAGTCACAGAGTTGTGGAACAAAACGGTTCCTCACCACGATACTTCCTGCAACTGCTCAATAACTCTTTATTTGTTGTTCTCTAAAGCGGTCTTACACTAAATCAATTACAAATCGTGTGCTTTTAACACAATTATTCATATCAAATATATAGCCGAATGCCCCGTATCAACAGTAATGCAGTGAATAATCACTTGTGTGAGATAAACAGTGGGTAGAATTGAATAAAAAAAGAAAGAAAGAAAAAAGAAAGAAAGCAGAGTCTTTAAACTAAGTGCCATGAGGCCCTACACCACACTAATCTTTACCGACTGACCTTGACATAGAATACGTTTGAGCTGCGTCGAACTGAAGGTTAATCCTCATTTTAATCATTTTTAACAACATTTACATTCAAAATAAAGACCGTATTGCTTTGGTGTGATGAATTTGTGAGTATAACTCTAGTGATTAGCTAGCAGCTGTGCTCAATCAATCCTTATACTCCATTGCTCAAATTCGAGAAAAAAAAACCCTATTCGCCCAATGGATTAAATATGTACATCTCTTTATAAGGGCATCAGTGACTCGCGGTTTTCATTAGATTGTAGTTATTTCGTCTCAGTTAAACAAAACGCTTCTTTCAAACCCTTTTGAGACACATAAAAAACCGCTAGCGAGTTAGCCGGCCTCTATCGGCAGCCGGTTTCAAGATGTTTCGACTCAGGAGCTTTTGCTTTTGCAGGAGCGATTGAACCCTATAGCGGGTGAATTCTATGATACAAAGTTATAAGTAACTACATCGAATGTCAAGGATAAAACGGAACGCACACAAAACAACACATAATCCAGGGCTTCATTCAAACGACAGAGAAGTCGCGCCGTATTGAGGCAGCTGAAATGAATTCGCCACGTCAAAAGGAAAGAATCAGCTGCTAACACTCACAGTTCCTCTGCTGTATAGTCTGACAAGCTGGAGCAGAGAGGACCGTTGGGCTTTTGGAGAAAGCAGTAGCAGATCTGGTGAGAGCGCTGAGAACCTTTAGATAGCCTGCCATGTTTAGCTAATAATCGGCTTCTCTTTCACTCTGAACGAAATGAAGGACAGAATGAATTACCACGCGCGGCAATATGTCCATGTGAGCCCGCTACGTCATTCCTCACGGATGAGGAGGGGCTATGAGATAGCGGCGTCTGTGCTGACGTCACTGCTCGTGCGGCAAGCCAGTTTCCAGCGACCGATTTGATTTTAGGAATGTTCATTTAAAACCATGACGTTTGACGTTATGTACAGCGGTCATATTGTCTGTTCGAAAAGAAATATTCTTATTTTATTAATGATTAGCTTTTACTCAAAAAGAATAATTCAAAACCATATCTTTGTATGTGGATATATCCCAGATCAGGGATATACCCCAGACTGCCTGAAGTGACAGTCAATGAGGCACTGGTGGTCTACTGCAGGTAGAAAACATTAAACCCAATCTGATGACATTGTTTTTAATATGCAAAGATTAAATGATGGCATTAGATAATTAAATATAATATAATTTCTTATAAATCCATGGCTAATCATCTTTCCTACTATAAACTGACATTCTTCTGAAATTAAATGATCACTAGAATTGTACAAATCACTTTTTTAAACGTCAAATGTCAATGTACAATGGACGGGAATAAACGCACATTCCTTTCCTTTACAACTGCTAGGACCATGCTAAATTTAGCTGTTGCTGACTTACCATACTGGGAGAAGCAATGGGAAGGGTGAAATCACGTGACAAGGGATACTACAGTCAGTCGGCATTTAGTGTAGAGTCTACAACATTAAAAGGTAATGTTAAGTCAATGTTTAATTTTGTTGCATTCTAATGCACAGCTTATGTTTTGTTATAGCCTGCTAAGAGTCTGAATGGGTCATACAAATAATTTCACCCAAAAAAAAGTGGGAAGCCGAGGCTACACTCGTATCCTTAATGAGCTTATTTCCGAATACCATGTCTGAGACCTAACCTTATCTTTGCTAGACCCCTGAATCACCACTTTTAATATTAATTATATTTAATCCATCACTATAAATTACATTTTACAAGTAATTACAAGTACATTTTTCTATTATTATATTAAAACAATTCCTTAAATCAGAATAATTCAATGGCATTAAAAAACCTCCCTTATGCTATCTAAAAAAAAAACACCTGCACATATTCATACACACATAGATTTCAAATAGTTAGTATTTGAAATAATAGTTAATATTTAGTAAACTCGGCCTGGGTCTCAGGTAGGCATTAAAATGAAGGGGCTCCTCCAGTTATGCTCCAGCTAGAGGCACAAGCAGCAGCCACACATCATGCTCCAGCCAGACACCGATGGCAGTAGCATGACTTTGGAGACTGCCTCCTCACCTTTCCAAGTCATGTTATAATAATTCACAAATAATAATCCCAAACCATATGCAGAAGGAAAAAAAAAACATTTCCCCCTAAAATAAGCTGCTTTATAGATTTTTCCTGGGCCCTAGGTGGACTAATATAGCATTTTTTATTTTTTACAGTATATATTTTATCTACATTTATATTTCATTAGAGACTATGCTTCCCAGCAGCCACTGCACTTTAATGTCTTCAACACATGACCTATTCACATGTCATTGATCACACATTACCAAACACACCTGTTTTCCATCACACTGTATGAGCATACCGTATTTTTCGGACTATAAGCCACTACTTTTTTCCCACGTTTTGAACCCCGTGGCTTAAACAACGAAGCGGCTAATATATGGATTTTTCCTGGGTTTTTCGCGGGTTCACAAACTTCAAGCCAAAAAACTGAGCAACATAACATTAGACCAATTAAATTTCTGAACGGAAACGAAAAAACGCACTTCACCTGTGTTCTGAGCTGCACGGCTTCGGGAGAAAAACATCCACCGGTGGCGCACGACGATGACAAAAGATAAACTCCCCAGAGAAATACAGTGGTACCTTGACCTACGAGTTTAATTCGTTCCGTGGACGAGCTCGTATCTCAATTTGCTCACACATCAAATCAGTTTTCCATATTGAAAATACTTAAAATGGCATTAATCCGTTCCAACCCTCAAAATGACACCCCGTTTTTATGTTTCATGTTATTAAATTGGAAAATACATTTC
>JAAIIK010011894.1:0-10454 GCA_014706435.1 Silurus glanis | reverse complement strand
GAGCTCACGGGGTCTTTTTTTAATGATATATATATATATTTAATTTATTATATATATATAATAAATAAATTTTTCGAATTTATTATAAATAAAAAATTAGGCTGTAGGTTTATTACCCCAATCTGGCAACCTCTGTATGTTAATTATCATAAGTGTATATTCAGTTGCGAAAATATGTGTGAGTGGAGCGAAAAGTGGACATTTGGCAACCAGGAACTTTTACTAAGTGCAGAAGTTAGGAGAAGGTTTTACTCCACCCTCACAAAATGATGCAGATCCATTTTTTTTTTTAGCTTCAGGTTGCCCGAGATCTGAACAATTCACATCTATAACCCCGAGCTGGGATAGAAATGTTTTCTTTTTTTTACTCTGAACTGGAATTATAAGGAAGTGAGTAGAGTTTTAGATACATTTTTATTACATGCGTGTGTGTGTGTGTGTGTGTGTGTGTGTGTGTGTGTGTGTGTGTTCACTTCTGTTCAAGAAGTAGTAGGAAGACCAAACACATTGTAAAGAAAATAGAAAATAAACATCAGAGATATTTAATAACTCACTCTTATCATTAGAGTCATGGGTGTTATTGAACTTTATTATAACAAGAATTAAACTAAATATTTGTTGTGAAAATATCTAAACAACTCAAACACTTGAAAAACTCGAACAGATAAAACAAAAAAGCAAAAAAATATTTTTCTATATTGATTGTTTGGTTTTATTTGACTTCCTCCAACACTAGTGACTATATTGAGACAAATGATACATTAATATCTATGTACTTTATTTGTATCATGTGTAAGAACAAAACATGATACAAAAAAATTATTAGAAAAGCACAACTGACTTACATCTACACCAGAGTTTTGCTTTTCTAATGGAAATGTGACCTATGTTAAACATGATTTATACACGCTTTCAGTGTTTGACGTGTTTTTGTCTGGATAGACACTTTATATAAAGTTAGTTAGAAAAATCGAGGACTAAAAAAGTTGGTTTTGGTTTAACATTAATAATAAAAAACTCCTTTAATAAGGCTTTTTTGTTCAAAGGGTGGCGTGTGGAAATCTTAATGCATGGTTCGTTCTTATGCAATTCGATTTACAAAGATGAACTGGTTTGACGACAAAAGTCAGTCATTAAGTTCTGCATGAGCTTTTATATACGCCTTCATCGAGACCAAAAGGTAAATCAGATCCTGAAATATACGCTCTTATATTTCAGGATTTCAACTCAAATGATCAACCGCATGCATTTATATATATATATATATATATATTTTTTTTTTATATACGTATATTTATATGTATATAAATGACCACCGCTATATATGAATATGTATAAATAAATATATTAAACATACAATGATCATTTATATAGTTTTGTGTAACTTGAATTGAAATAAATGTGTTGCAGGTATAATCCATTTCTTGATCCCTTTAGCTCTGATTTCTGGTGTTGAAACCCCAAAATTTGTGAGCGTAGACGTCGTTATTTGATTTCCCTCTTGGTCTCAATGATGGCATTGAGCTATAATTCCTAGAAAACCCAAAAAAATGTAGCATCAAACTGACAATTGATTAAAACTTTGAAATATCTTCTAACACATATTTTTTTATGTTCAGTATTTATTACATGCAAACATTTGCACTGTAACTCATCTACTGTACTGGTTGGTGCTGCAGTGGCACTACGTTTGGCATCTCCATGTCTTGCATTGTTGCAGATGTGCACTTTATGTAGAGTCCTAGATGATTGTTTCGTGCCACAGTGTAACTGTAACATATATGGTTGAAATGGCAATTTCCATATAGCTTGTTTCAGCTAGCTAGTTGGCTAGTTGGTATTGTTTATAATAGGAAGTATGGTGTGTGTAAGTTGTGGTCAATTTTTTCCTGTTTCTATTCTAACCAATTCCATACCTACTTCTGATCTTCTATATGTTGTTTTTTTTTTCCCAGGTTGCACTGAGGAGACATCATCAGAAGAAATAAACACTGAAAGCTGATAAAAAAGCATCACGTACACAAAACAGAGAAAGTCGAAGTGCGACAAAAAGAGAGATCAAGCAGTGTGAAGGAAAAGCCAAGCATCAAAGGTACCTTGAAGGGAATTAGGAGACCCAGAAGTCAGAGAGATGGACTGGAAGACGTTCCAGGCCCTCCTTAGCGGGGTGAACAAGTACTCGACGGCGTTCGGTCGCATCTGGCTCTCGGTGGTTTTCGTTTTCCGTGTCCTGGTGTACGTGGTGGCGGCAGAGCGGGTGTGGGGTGACGACCAGAAAGACTTTGACTGTAACATCAGGCAGCCGGGATGCGCCAACGTATGCTACGATTTCTTCTTCCCCATCTCGCACATCCGCCTTTGGGCGCTGCAGCTCATTTTCGTCACGTGCCCTTCACTCCTTGTGGTCATGCACGTGAAGTACCGGGACGAACGAGAACGCAAGTACCGTGCCAAACACGGACCCGACGCCAAGCTTTACGATGATACAGGAAAGAAACACGGTGGCCTCTGGTGGACCTACCTAATCAGTCTCTTCGTCAAGACAGGTATCGAGGTGGCCTTCCTCTACATCCTCCACCACATCTATCATAGCTTTCATCTGCCGCGAGTCGTCAAGTGTCAAATCTTCCCGTGCCCTAATGTGGTAGACTGTTACATCGGCCGGCCCACCGAAAAGAAGCTGTTCACCTACTTCATGGTAGGTGCCTCAGCCATATGCATCGTCCTCAACATCTGTGAGATCTTTTATCTCCTGGCTAAGCGCATCTCAAGCTGTACTAAGCGGATGAGAAGACATCCGGAGCGATCTGCACCTCAGTACAGGCCTCGGTACCAGGATAGCAACTGTACGCTGCCCTTGCAAGACCTGGACACCAAGCCACATTACAAGAACAAGAACAAGCTAGGTGTCCCATCTATGGAATACAAGGCTAATTACATGAGGGCTTCGGCTCCTAACCTTAGCTTTGCCTAACTGTGAGATCCACTCGTCTGGAAAAAGATGGACAAAGACCATGCACTTTGAGCACAATAATAAGATGAAAGGTGAAATCTAAACTGGGCTCTACAAACCTTTGGAGCATTTGTGATGGCATCTTTTCCAAGGCAGAGATGCACTGAAGGAGAAAAAGCAAAAAGATAGCGAGAACCATTCCCAAGTCTCAAACTTCTTTTCCTTGCCTTTTTTCATTCATCTTGAATTGACAGAACAATCGACAGAAGCACTTTATTAGAAGATCTACAGCTCAGACGGATCAGGTCTCACCAGACTAGCAATGCCGCAATGTTTGGATCGTTCCAAATGATTTCCAGAGATTTGTAACTACACAAAGCTAAATTTGAGTCTCATTGAGTCAAATCAAAGCTTCTCCAGTCGTAGCTTGTTTTTTTTTTTTGTCTGACTTTTTATCAATTGCTTTTGTCCGAGCACTTTTTTGTTCCCCATTAAGGATTTCCTGTGCAACTCTGAACACCTGCTACTTTTCTCTTTTCATGCTTTACTCTTTTCCACCCCTCCCTCCAACATTCTAAATGTTCCTGTTTTTACCTTCTATTTACATTTACATTTGCGGCATTTAGCAGACGCCCTTATCCAGAGCGACGTACAAAAGTGCTTTGAGTTTTTCAATGGACATTGATGTGCTTCAAAACTTGTTCCAGAAGCGAAGAAAGACAAGTTCTTGCAAGGACAGAATTGACCTCATTATTCATCATGGCTGCAATCAAAAAGAAAAAGTCTCTTAAACCTCGTCTGAAGGGTTCAGAAGATCTACATTGGGGAGGTTCTCGATGCATTCCACTTTAATATCTTTACACAATGATTTACACCATTTGGACTCCTGTTAAGGTTTCGATGAGTTTCATGACGTCATAGGAATCAGGGTCAAATGTTGAGATTTTTTTTCCACCCTTCAGTATAATGTATATTTTGTCACTCCTTAAATGGAAACATTGTTTTTATTGTTTTTTTTTCTCTTTACAGTGAGCAGAATGCTATACGTTCCTTACTGTCTAAATATTCCTGTCTTTAAATCAGCAGGGAGTGGCGTTGTCACACAAGAAAAACACTTCAGCGCTAACGAATAAACACAGAGACAAACACTGAGAGACAATAATAATAATAATAATAATAATATGAATAATAATACATTAAAATGTTATTATTATTATTACAGAGCATGCATTAATTATAGAGCATTTATATAGTGTTTATACAGAAGTTTACCTCAAAATGCTCTATATTTATATTAAAACAGCACCCGACAGGAAGAACACTAGAAACGCAATGCAAGCATAAAAAAAGGGTAGTAATCAAACAAATGGCAATCTATCTATCTATCTAGAGAAAATGAATTGTATGATGAAATCATGTTTACTGAAAGTGGTAGCTGATCAGGGTGTGTCTCGGGTGTCTGTTTTTCAGAAAAGACAGAATAGTCCCATAGATCCAGCTTCACATTACAGGAGATATACCTGCGGGGGTTTTAACATTCTAGACCTGCACAGACTTGCCAGGGACCTGAGCCGAAGAGGTTTCAGAACATCCAAAAAACAAAAATCAGATGATTGGAGCACTGATGTGCATTCGGTGCTATAACAACAGATTTATTCTTTTTTCTCCAGTGTTTATAAGATGGATTGTTTGCTTTTCATCGAGGCGTGGCAAAGACGCCAGTGAGTCAGTGCTGAGTCGAGTCGAGTTTTCACTGAAAAGCAAAATGATGGAAATCTGTTTTGCCTAATACTTTAATTATGGATATGCAGAATACTGGGTCAGATTTCTATCTGTGTTACGATTCTTGTTTTATTTTTTGTACATTTGGTGTATATATTTTTTTACATATCTAAATAAAGAAGGTTGTATAAAAAAACTTAATAGTTCTCCTTGGATTGTCAATGATTTATGATGTACCAGTGAACAGTGTTCCTATCCCTTTCTTCTCTTTGGATCTGATTGACGGAAGCCACACTGTGAAGCTGGGGAAGAACAATCAAACAATCCACGAAGTTAATGAGCATCTTAAGAACTTTGAGGATGGATTTGGACTGTAATTAACATCGCAATGGCTCAGGAGCACAGTTCTGCATATAAGCGCCGATCACTGAACAGCACACCTCGACAACGATGAACTGTGATGAACGGATTTTGGAGTAATGATCGAGTAAGTTTCTTCCTCATGCAGTCTCAGGGAGTTTTTCCTTACCACAGTCACCACATGCTCGCTCATTAGGAATAAACTTATTAACAATTATAAGGAACAAATGTATAGGTACTAAACTTATACGTTCTTTTATACAACTTTGTAACACCTTTAACAGATGTAAAGCTGCTTTGAGACAAAGTCCACTGTTAAACACGCTCTACAAATAAAACTGAATTGAATTGAATAAGCAGATAAGTAATTGCGATAATAGTATACGAAAAAAATAGAACAAAACAAAAAGGAGCATCTGTTTCTAGCTGCTTTAACAGGTGAGAACTGGATCTAATGTTTTTAATAAGTGTAACATTAAACGGATAAAAAGTATGGCATGTCATTCTTTAAATAAATAAAACTTGTCATTGTTGGAAAACTGCTGTGATATTCGGGAAATTAAACATTCCAGGACATGGGTTCAGTAAATGATTCATGTAGGAGTAACAGTAATTCCTGTATAATGCACCGCCCTGTTTATTTTCCTAAAAACAACATGCCCATGAGGGTTTTCAATCTGGCTCAGATTTCTGCATTTAAAACAAATTACCTACTTGATTTGCTTCAAAAAGGATTCGGGTTTCGTGATCCCTTATCATTTATATTACATTTATATTTATTCAATTCAAATCCGTTCATTTATGTTTGTAGGGCGCTTTTAACAATGGACATTGTATTAAAGCAGCTTTACAGAGATAAAGAGGATATAAAAGAATGTATAAGTTTGCTTCTTATAATTGTAAGTTTTTCTCTAATGAGCGAACCAGTGGTGAGGAACAAATTGGAACATTGAGAACGTTGTTGGAATAAAGGGAACAGCTCTCGCCTGGCTTAGGTCTTATTTGACTGATCGCTATCAGTTTGTTGATGTAAATGGTGAGTTCTCCACAGAGTTCTCTCTCTGAGGTAAAGTTTGGTGTTCCGCAAGGATCTGTCTTAGGCCCACTGCTTTTCTATTTATATATGCTGCCTCTGGGTGAAATTATACATAAACATGGTATTTGCTTCCATTGCTATGCTGATGATACACAGCTGTATATTTCAGCAAAGCCAGATAAGAGAGATCAGCTTAACAATGTTGAGGAGTGTGTAAAGGACATTAGACAGTGAATGCTTGATAACTTTCTTCTGCTCAACTTGGATAAGATGGTACTTATGATAAGTACTTTTACTAGGACCACATGCAGCAGACTACGTAGCATCTCTGGATGGTGTTTCTGTTTCAGTGTGTACAGCAGTCAAAAACCTTGGTGTGATTATTGACCCTAGTCTTTCCTTTGTGGCTCACGTGAATAATATTACCAGGATCGCCTTCTTTAACCTTAGTTTAACAAGTTTATTTATATAATATTGCTAAAATTAGAAATATGATGTCATTACAGGATGCAGAAAAACTAGTTCATGCTTTTGTTACTTCTAGATTAGACTACTGTAACGCTTTACTGTCTGGGTGTTGGAGTAAGTGCATAAATAAGCTTCAGTTAGTTCAGAATGCAGCAGCAAGAGTCCTCACTAGATCTAGGAAATATGAGCACATCACCCCTGTTTTAATCAATCTACACTGCTCCCAATTAAATCTCGCATTGATTATAAAATACTACTACTGATGTATAAAGCACTTAACGGTCTCGCACCACAGTATCTGAGTGAACTTCTGTACCAATATGATCCTCCACGCCTACTTAGATTAAAAGGTGCAGGCTATTTGTTGGTACCTTAAATAATGAAGACTACAGCAGGAGGCAGATCTTTCTCTTATAAACCCCACAGTTATGGAACAGCCTTCCAATCAGTGTTCGGGACTCAGACACAGTCTCAGTGTTCAAGTCGAGGTTAAAAACTTATTTATTTAGTCAAGTCTTTTATCAGTAGATTTTTCTTAGGTAAAGGAGCAGATCTGGAGGGAACATGGATATAGAGTGTTTGGTGAACTGGGATATTTGTATGCTGTCGTCCCCTCACTCTCACACGTTCACACAGGTTTGTTGACGGTGGTGTGGTGGGTCGTCTTTTATCCCAGAGATCCCTCATGTCTGTATTACCTTCTGGTTCTTCCTCTTAGCTATGCTGCTATAGGGAGTCTTGCCGGAGTCCAAACTGCACAGTGTCCTTAACTTTCATACAATAATAGGGACACATAATAATCCATATCCCTCTCTCCCGGTCACCCTCTTCTCTCTCTCTCTCTCTCTCTCTCTCTCTCTCTCTCAGTCGAGTTAAACTTGCTCCTGAGGTTCCAGTGACCACTGTTCCTGCCCCTCTCCCCTCCGTGGATCTTCCCACTTCGTCCAGGCCTGACTCTGGATAGTGTTCTCTTTGTTTGAAGGCGACTCTGTGCAGCTTGGGACGGTTTCTCATCAACGCCTTGGGTGGTTCCATGAAATTCCGGAGTAAGAACGGGAGCTTTGAGGATGGATTTGGACTTTAGTTAATGTCAACAGTCTGCTACATTGACTCAGGACTACAGTTTGCTTCTGACACCATCACTATACCCCGCAACATCATATATCTGCAATAAATGCACATTCGGTGCAACCCAGATGAGGATGGGTTCCCTCTTGAGTCTGGTTCCTCTCAAGGTTGTTCATTATGACATCCTGGGGAGTTTTTCCTTGCCACAGTCGCCACCGGATCACTTATCAGGGACAAACTTACACTTATAAAGAACATATTCATTTTCTATCAACACATTATCTGTGTAAAGCTGCTTTAAGACAACGTTCATTGTTAAAAGCGCTATACAAAAAAAATGAATCGAATTGAATTGAATTGAACAACTCCCTGACATGGCATGCGGAAAAACCCTTGAGAGGAACCAGACTCATAGGTGATTGAATGCAACCTGTGGCCCTCAGGCATTGTAGTAGTCTGTTGATATTAATTACAGTCCAAATCCATCCTCAAAGTTCTTGTGTTGCTCAGTAGCTTCATGGATCTTAAAGGCTGTTGATGTGGATCTATCCGCAGCTGCACAGAGTGGTCTGGTTCCTCTCAAGGGTTCTTGCTCATGCCAACTCAGGGAGATTTCCCTTGCAACTGGCTCGCTCATCAGGGAAAAACGTACAATTGAAGAGAACTCCATCCAGAGCTAGGGCGTTGGAATGAATGCAGATCCGAAGAGAAAAAAAGGGACAGGAACACTGGTCACTGGTACCTCATGTTTAACTCGACAGAAAGAGAGAGAGAAGAGGGGTGAGAGGGAGAGAAAAAATTCTCTTTATTTATGGCATTTGGCAGACGTCCCTATCCAGAGCGACTTACAACTACAAAGAGTCTTGCTCAAGGGCTCAACAGTAGCAGATTGGTGTTGCTTGAATTGAAAGTTGAGACCTTCCGATCCAGAACCCAATGCCTCCAACCACTAAGCTGCCACCTCCTTTTACAAATCGTGTATGATGACTGCAACCAAAATGTCATCAGTTTAAGGGAACGGAGTAAAAGAAAAACATTTATATGAATAAGAATGAACAAGAAAAGTAGCCAAATCAATGTGCAAACATTTAAAAAGGTTTTGCTGTATGTATTAGGTCACTGCTAGACCTGAAACAAAATTCACACCAGACACCCAAGCCTCACCTTCCCACTCTGACTCGCCTGCTTACTGATTAATCACAGCTGTTTGCTATTACAGGCATGAACGCACATATACATATACAAATACATGATTTTGATTACCATCTTCTCTGCTGTTTATACCTCTGGATGGAGTTCTTTTCAATTAGAGGCCACTCTGTGCAGCTGGGGATGGTTCCACAGCAACAGCCCAAAGATCCATGAAGCTACTGAGCAACTCAAGAACTTTAAGGATGGATTTGGACTGTAATTAATATCATCAGTCCACTACAATGGCTCAATCACCAATCACTGAACAGAACACCTTAACGATGATGGAACTCAGTGTTGAAGAAAAGGATGGGTTCAGTTTTGAGTCTGGTTCCTTTGAAAGTTTGCTCCTCATCTCAGGTTTTTTTTTTTCTTGCCACAGTCGCCACCAGCTCGCTCATTAGGGATAAACTTATAAATATAAGGAAAACAAACTTATAGGCACTAAACTTTATAATTTCTTTATCTCCAACCCAGCCATTAGTGTTGCACAAGTCAACGACCGCCACAGGTATCGTTAGCCAACAGGGTACAGGTGGAAATTGGGCTGCTGTTGGCTGAAGGAGGAGAAGGAGAGGAGGAAGACGTCTACAGAGACGGCAGGGAAAGGAGAAGTGTAGGAGAGTGGAGGTTCGGGTTGGTACTTTAAATGTTGGTACTCTGACTGGTAAAGGGAGAGAGGAAGCTGATATGATGGAGAGGAGAAAGGTACATATGTTGTGTGTTCAGAATACCAAGTAAAGGGGGGAGTAAGACCAGGAACATTGGAGGTGTTTTAACTGTTCTATCATGGTGTGGATGGAAAGAGAAATGGTGTGGGTGTGATTCTGAAGGAAGAGTACAGTAAGAGTGTAGTGGAGGTGAAGAGAGTTTCTGATAGGGTGATAACCTTGAAGCTGGAAGTTCAAGGGGTGATAATGAATGTCATCAGTGCTTATGCTTCACAAGTCGGCTGTGAGATGGAGGAGAAGGAAAGATTCTGGAGTGAATTAGATGAAGTGGTAGTTGGTGTACCTAGGAATGAACGATTGGTGATTGAAGCAGACTTTAATGGGCATGTAGGTGAAGGGAACAGAGGTGATGAGGAGGTGATGGGTAGGTATGGCTTTAAGGAGAGGAATGTGGAAGGGCAGATGGTGGTAGATTTTGCTAAAAGGATGGAAATGGCAGTGGTGAATACATTTTAAGAAGAAGGAGGATCATAGGGTTCTGGAGTGGGTTAGATGGGTGGGATGGGTGGAGAGTGAACCTAGAAAAGAACGATTGGTGATTGCGTATTTTTGCATTTTCGCACACCTACTGTAAGATACACAGTCTACTTGTTATCCTCTGTCTATTACATATTTAGGGGCATTGTCATGCTGAAACCCCATATGGGTGGAAGTCAGTGGAATTGAGGGTTTTCAATTCTTTTATCTGTAAAGTGTACTTGAATGATTGAATTGATGATTCTCTACATCGTTTGATCTTTCAACAGGAACGACATTCATCATTACTTCGTTTTGTATGTTCATTGCTTTGGCACAACTAGAAAGCTTTAACAGAATCGGATACAGTGTATGATACAGTTATGTTCAAAATAATAGCAGTACAATGTGACTAACCAGAATAATCCAGGTTTTTAGTATATTTTTTATTGCTACGTGACAAACAAGT
>JAAIIK010011877.1:0-11246 GCA_014706435.1 Silurus glanis | reverse complement strand
AACTTTTATGTCGTCATCATGAACAACTTCTTACAAAGTATTTTAAAATTCGAAAATTTGTTCGGAGTCGAAAACATTCAAAACGGAGGAGAGCCGTTGTCAGCTATAATGAGTCTACATGATGCTCACTGGACAAGAATGAATGAATTTGTTAAGTACTTTTTTTTATTATTATTTAAAAAAATAATATTGTATACAGTATTTTGATTATTTCGATTTGTTTTAGTATATTTTATTGTTTATTTGATAGTATTTATAGCTCATATCATTAGGAGATATGCATAGTAAATACCGAACACATTAACAACTTATAAACAAATTCATGCTACGACCGAGTTACGTTCTGAACGACCATTCGTAGCATGAATTTGTTTGTAAATTGTGAGGAGCGTCTGTATTTTAAAACTACTAAAAAACACAAAACAAAATATGAAGCCATTTTCATCAACACTCTTCAATACAAATTACAAAATCCTATTTTATATTTTGAAATACATACTTTGGGGAGAAAATGTTTACTTGCTGCCTAATATATTCCACCCACTAACAGGTGCCATGATGAAGAGATAATCAGTGTTATTCACTTTACTGGTCAGAATGTTATTATGCCATAATTGTTATGCCTGGTTGGTGTATATGTCACATAGGTTAAACATAGGTTATATGAAAAATTAAATACTGAACCAAGATGGCTACCATTCCATTTGGATTGTGGATAATTGGAACCAACTTCACCATACAAGACATTCGCCTGAATCATCATCGTTATTTAAAAGAAAATAACATGGAAAATGTTTCCATTTACATCTGTACATTTATTTATTTATTTATTTATTTATTTATTTATTTATTTATTTATATATAAGGAACACCGCTGTGGCCCGGGTTCGATCCCCGGTCAGGGAACCAACCCCAGCCACTTTCAGTGCCGGTCCCAAGCCCGGATAAATGGGGAGGGTTGCGTTAGGAAGGGCATCCAGCATAAAAACATGTCCCAAATCAAACATGCGGATGGTTTGCTGTGGCGACCCCTACTGGGAGTAGCCGAAAGAAAGTTTTATAAGGAACATGCATGTGTCTCTCAAAAATAATAAAATATTGTGTTTTCAAACACAACAGGCCAGAAGAGGATTAAAACATTAGTCATACTAATTTAGCATGTGTCAAGAGTGTAATGTATTACTGTTAGATGCAATGTTTTAGAATAATAGCATGCTATTTTTTTATCTGTTACTGGTTTCCTGACCCTCTTGCTTCAGAAGGGAGTGTTTGAGCATCATTTTGTTCGGGGGAAACATGTTTAAAAGTTGTGGGAGGTAAAAAGAAAAAAAAAAAGAGAAATATGGTAAATGCCCTCCATTGGATCTGTAGAATTGCTCTTCCATAATTTAAATGATTGGTGACAATAGTGATATATGGACATCCATGGTACAAAACACACATGCAAGCTATCAACTATCAGATGATGTCAGATAATATCGAGCATTGCGATAACAACTGCCTCTAGAGAGCTTTGATTCTGTCATCACATTCAGCAAAATTGATGTATTTGATGCTGCCAGGGAACATAGGAGCCCATACACTGACAGACTAGATATAAGTTTCAAGGCAAACAAAGGTAAAGAACTCGTAATCATTCTGTCTGCATGTGGCACCACATTATGCAGTATAACAGTGTTTATGATGATACACAAAATGAGTGGACTTATTTTCAGACTGTAACAAATCTTACTGGTTTCATGCTGAATGAAAGACAGAGGCAAAGTTCACCAAGCAGACCTTTTCTGTATTTTATATTCAGCTTTACCCCAGCGCTGTCCTTTCCAGTACTCACGATGGGGCTCACCCACACTCTTATGGTTCCGGACACCTTTCCTAAGCGTCCGCCCAGGCCCACTCGAGGATTGGCCCGTCTTTCTACTGCGTCTACCCGTCTCACTAGCGGATCAGCACGCCTTTCCTTGGCGCCCGCCTGAGCACACTTGCGGATCGGCACGCCTTTTACTAGGCCTCTGTCAATACACAGTCTCTGTTTGAAGACCCTTCCACACTTCTCTGCTGGGCCACCCCTAAGGCTGTTGTCTTTGTCCTTTTTATTACCGTCGCCGGACTGAAACAAAGTGCACCGATTATAGATAGATAGATAGATAGATAGATAGATAGATAGATAGATAGATAGATAGATAGATAGATAGATAGATAGATAGATAGATAGATAGATAGAACTTTATTGTCATTTCATTGTACAGGTACACCGCAACGAAATGCATTAGTCTTATCAGTTACAGGTGAGGTCTTACCGCTCGTTTCGTCCGGCTCTGCCCTCCACTCCCAAACCACTGCCACATACCCCCAAAGCCCAATCTAGGCCAAATAACCATCCGGACTGAGCTGAACCCTCAACCCCCCCACCCATGGGATGAAAGGCAGAAGCTGTTGGGAAGTGCTCTCGGACTCCGAGCATTGGGGGGGGGGGCTGGGTGGTGAAGGAGTGGGAGAACAAGAAAGAGGGGGAAAGCTGCCTGTCCACAGGTACACTGCCATCTGGACTTCCCTGGAGATGCATGGCAGATGATGGAGTGCCTGTTCTGTGGCCGGTCCCATCTCGCCGAACAGGAAGCAGGTGTAATTTGTGTTAAAGTGGAATGCTGACTGTATCTCAGGGCTCTTAACTTTACATCAGTAACTGATTTTACAGATCTCTACAATCATATGAAATGGAATGTTCAAAACGATAAAGTGGTTATAAAGTTGTATAAAAGAGCATATAAGTTTATGGCCTATAAATTTGTTTCTTATAATTGTAAGTTTATCCCTAATGAGTTAGCCAATGGTGACTGTGGCAACGCAAAACTCCTGAGGAAGAACCCTTGAGAGAAACCAGACACAAAGAAGTAACCCATTCTCATCCGGGTGGCACCAAATGTTCCTTTATTTTACAGGTCCATTATTGTTGAGCTGTGCAGTGAAGGGCGCTTAAATGCAAAACTGAAAGAGCAAGCCATGAAAAGCCATCATTTTTAGATTTCAGGCTTAGTGTTATAGTTATGTGTACAAGAACAGAAAAGAATAGTTTTATTGTCTTTCACTATCACTTAATCAACTGAAACAACTGTAGCCGTGGGGGGTTTTATTATAATAAATTACCATAAATATGCAAAAGAGATGATAAAAGCCTGATTAATGTGAAAGTGATTCAGAAAGTAATATGATAAATTAAACATTTATAAAAGTTTATCATTAAAAATATATATTTCTTTAATTTCTTGCAGAAGGATTTACACCTTCATGAGAAACCATGTCTTGAGTAAAGAAGTTTCTGAGTTTGTGAATATTCAAATAAAAAAAGACACTAATGTAAAGTGTCTGATCTCAGTTAGCCGAGTCACTATAAATAGTATAATTTACAATTATATATACACTATACATACTAAAATTATACATGCTATAAACTATAAAGGTGGTAGCTCACTGGTTAAGGCTAAGGGTTACTGATGGGAAGGTCAGGGGTTCAAGCCCTGGTATCACCAAGTTGCTGCTTTTGGGGCCCTTAACCCTCTGTGCTCTAGGGATGCTGTATCGTGGCTGACCCTGCACTTTGGCCCCAGCTTCATAACATCGCTGGGATATGCTAAGAAAGAATTTCCCTGTGCTGTGAAGTACATGTGATCATACTTCCTTTGTAAGTCTCTGCAAGATCTATTAGATCATCATCTACTAGTGATTGTGTTGTTCCCTTTTGTTATTCTGCCTTATTTCTGCTATCATTTTTTTCAGTGAAAGCTACTATTCATACTATGGAAAACTGTACCAAAAGACATAAGGATATGCACATCTATTGACATGTTTAAATTCTTAAATAACTAAATTCTTATTTAAAACCAACTTAAATCTGTAACCACTGACCTGGTTGTGGCTCAACTGAATGTTAGTTTGACTGTTTTTATTTTTGTTTCTTTTAGGATGTGTGTAGGTATTATTGTACTGTACATGTTTGTTTGTTTATTATTGTTTATTATACCTGGCAAGAGACTGTGGATGAAAACTAGCTAACGGCTAAATTCGGTACAATGCATTAAATGGAAACATCTATGTTAAAATTGCACATGGTCCCTTTTCAAATAAATTGTAATATATATATATATATATATATATATATATATATATACAGTTTAAATCAATTAGGGTAAAAAAGTTCAATTAGGACAAAAGAAGCTGCACTTTGCAAACGGTGCTATCAGGGTGCTAATAGCACTCTGTACAAATGGTGGTTAAAACCTTCCAAAGTATCACTGGCACCCAACTACCCGCCATTGAGGAGGTGGTAGCTCAGTGGCTAAAGGTTACTGGGTTACTGATTGCAAGGTCAAAGGTTTAAGCCCCGGTATCACTAAGCAGTCACTCTTGGGCTCTTGAGCAAGCTCGGTAACCTTCTGTGCTCCAGGGGCTCTGTACCGTGCACTCGGACCCCAGCTTCCTAACATTGCTGGGATATGCAAAGAAGAATTTAACTGTGCTGTAAAAAACATGTGACAAATATAAAGCACCTTTCAATGAGCACCTTCACCACAGCAGATGTCTGCACAGAGCATTAAATATCATCAAGGACTCCTCACATCCCAGTAACAAATTGTTTTTAACCTCCTTCCATCAAGAAGTAGATACAGGAACATGTGCACCAAAAACAGTAGGGGTGGGCAATACTGCAAAATTTGGTATAGAACGATACCAAGTAAATACAGGGCCAGTATTGCCAATATTGATACCAATACTTTTTACTTTTGAAAGCATGCCCCAGCACGGGGCTACCAGGAGGAAACTGACTCCATCCTGGCGAACTCCAGAACTCCTGGGGGGAGAGCTACAGGGGGAAAAGCGTACAGGCGGAGCCTCGGCCACACCTGTACCATAGCGTCTGGCCCAAGAAGGGCTGGGTGAGAACGGGAGAAACAGAGGGGACAGTGCAATGTCTCTTGAGTCACAAACATGTCCACTGTCCTCGGCCCTTGCCTTTAAAGGGACATCTGCTCCTGATTCAACCGCCCCAGGATGTATTGTACTCTCAGTGAGATCAGCTTCGCATGGGCCCACAGGAGGATCTGTCCTGACAGCTTCTAAAACAGGCAAGAGCACAGACCCCCGGTGGTTAATGCAGGTGACCGATGTGTTGTCCATATGGACCAGTACATGATGGCCCCTTAGGTCTAAGAGGAGCCAGAGCCGCTTCCACACAATTTGTAAAAGTGCAGGGTGAGAGTGCAAGGCTGAAGGGAACTGACATTGGTAAGCTTCGGCCCCAAAAGCAAACCTTAGGAACTTTCTGTGTGAAGGAAGGATGGATATGTGAAAATAAGCATCCTTTAGATCTATCGAGACAAACCAGACCTCTGACCTGATTTGGGACACGACCTGTTTTACGGTAAGATTCTTGAACCTATGTCTCAATAGACAGTGGTTTAACTGACATACGTGGATCAGCGTGGTGCTCTCCTCAAAGGGGGAAGAAACTGCCGAAATGCGTGCTTCCGAACCCTGGGAGAGAGCGCTGTATCTGGCAAGTAAGGCGGAAGAAAGGGACAAGACCTCCTCCAAACCCTCTGCCAGATTCAACGAGCCCCATGACCTCAATTAGAACAACGAGGAGCATGGTCACTCTCCTCAAGAGCGCCCCACAAGAGCAAAGCATCTGCATGAGCATGCGGCAGCAATGTGAGCAGCCGGCTCCCTCGAGAGCCGACTGAGTATGCTCCGCTCTCAAACAAGCCACACACAAACTGTGTGTATACCAACCCCTCCTGTGATAAAGCTGGGGCATGGAGGAAGGATCGCTCTTCTATCCATTCATAAAAACTTTAACCGCACCTTACCTTTCATAGAACAGACACACAGAGTGCCTCCTGGACAAACAGAAGCTAGCGCTGGTTTCACTCGCTAAATTCATGTGCTCCTATAGCTTCCTGGACGTGACCTTACTCCGCAGGTAACACCGCACTTTCCTTTCGAATGATTACACAAGTGATTCAGAGCGTGGAAAATGCGGAAGCATTCACAAAGCGATGTTGATGCAGCTCGAGTTCCTGAAGAGGAACCATAGCTCTTGGGAGTCACCTAGGTAAAAAAAAGGGAAAGTCTAGCCTAAAGCCTAAATACAGGAGTCCATTTCACATTTAACACAAACGGGATATTTAGTCATTTTCGTATAACAAGTTTAATCTACATATATTTCAAGTCCTGTAAAACAAGTCATTTAAATAACAGGTGCATATTTTAATTTTGAAATATAGTCTATTTTTAATCAGTCTGCTGAGTAAAATTA
This sequence comes from Silurus glanis, assembly GCA_014706435.1. Lineage (NCBI taxonomy): Eukaryota > Metazoa > Chordata > Actinopteri > Siluriformes > Siluridae > Silurus > Silurus glanis. The sequence goes on along the minus strand of JAAIIK010011877.1, from coordinate 4,930 downwards.
GCATTAACTAAACTGAAGTTCTGATATGACTCATATATTACATTTCACCGCTATACAGTAGCTACCTGGATATTAATTTAGTCTCTGAAAGGACTCACCAGTGTCTCAGTGCCAACACTGCCGGGGGTCTCTCTGAGGGATTATTCTCCTCCTTTTTGGTTTCTTTTGCAGTTCTCTTTTTAATAAGTTTGTATAATTTGGTGGTGTTTCCACAGTAGTGAACAGCCTTCCTACACTCATTGCAGTTTGCAGCATGCTCATTTGTAGCTGTAAAATAACTCTATATGATGCTCCACTTTCTTTCTGTAATCTCTCACTCATAGCAGTATAAAAAAAATGCCTGTTGTGCTAGGCACTGCTGCACTGAGTCACGTGATGACAGGAAACCAAACAGAAGCAGAGCACAGGAGGAGCAACGTGTGCAAGCGAGATGTCTGATGAAACAGAAGCAACACTTTAGCGTAGATTAGAGAGCGTTAAACTAAAAAAAAAAACGATCTTGTCAGAGTAGTATCGATCTAAAACCAATACCAATGTTTGTATCGATCCTAATATCGATAGTATCGATACAAACATTGGTATTGGTATCAGATCGATACTAGACTGACAAGATCGATTATTTTGCTCAATAAATAACGCTTACAAAGTTTGGACATCCGCTTCAGGTAATTGTCCTGTTGTATGGTGAAAATTAAGTATGGAATGGTTGCCATGTTGGTTCCTTTCATCTGGAATAAGTCTCCAACCTTCCCTGCTCCTAAACAACCACAAAGCATTACGCTTTCACCTCCATGTTTAACTGTGGGGGAAAGGCAGTCTGCTACAATCTTCTCTTTCTTAAAAAAATTATTTATTTAAAGGCACAAATGTCAAATTTGGACACATCTCTCCACAGAACGTTTTTCCAATCATTCCAGACATCCAGATATTCACCAATTCTTGTGTGTTTTTGCCTTTTATACATTTACATTTACATTTACATTTGCAGCATTTAGCAGAAGCCCTTATCCAGAGCGACGTACAAAAGTGCTTTAAGTCTCTAGTAATGAATAAATCTACACTGGTATGCTAGATTACAAACTTAATTTAAATATAACTCTTGAATTCTACAAACTTGGAAAGTGCTAATTTAAGTATTTCAGGAGTATTTTTATACAGTTTGTTGCATATAAACAAAAGGAACATTCATGTGTTTCAAAAAGCATAAAAGACTAGGTGTTTCCAGACTTTTAACATGCACTGCATGGTCAACATCAATGTATGCAACCTAAGATATTTAAACCTTATTACACCGTATAAACATTTTATAAATATATCCTTACATGGCATTTTAAATTCCATTAAACTGAGATGAGAGAGAGTCTGGCTGCTAATTTGATTAGGGAGTCAGCATCCACAGTCAGAGCAAACACTACAATGCTATCTGATCATTAATAAAGCAGTGTGTTTGCTCGGTACACTAATCTCCATGTTTTCCACGGTTCTATGGATTTCCATGGTTTCCATTAGTTCTGGTTATGGACGTCGTGAAGGACATGATGTCTTTATGTCATGTAATCCGTGTCAGCGGCTGTCAGCACGTGTGCGTTTTCGAGGAATAAAATATTTCCAAGAATAAAAACAATTACTTTTTTATATCTGTCTTTTTCATGTATTACAAAATGTGTGTAAGCATTTCTGCAGTCTCAGTTGCTAGCAGTGGCAATCTGAACACACACACAGACACACACACAGCAGGTGTTTTACCCCAGGGGAACAATCTGGAAGCAGCAGCCTGTGTGTGTGTGTGTGTGTGTGTGTGTGTGTGTGTGTGTGAGAGAGAGAGAGAGAGAGAGAGAGACTTCACTCAGTAAAGTTCTTTTTCCTGACTATTAAGATGTTGGACCTCTAATCAGAAGGTCATTAATTCTAATCCCACCACCACTAAGCTGCCACTGCTGGGCCCTCTAGCAAGGCCCTTACCCTCAACTGCTCAGCTGTATGAATGATATAACTGTAAGCTGGATCTCAAAGTGGAAATGAGGCCAGCAGTGCTAAAAAGTCGCTCATAAAAAGCAGATGTGAGTGTTCTTCAACAGAGGTGCAAATCAACAGAGGTGTCAATTAAAATATATATTGGATAAAAAGTGCACATATTAATTCTTAACTGTTGTTGAGTAAAATATGTTTATATCTTTGATGCTCAGTAAAAATAGAAAGTAGCCACAGAAGTACAGTACTGAAGTACATTTACTCAGATCACTGCTATATGTTATGGTGTTGTAAATTACCACCCAAAGGCATGATGATGGAATCCACCGGTGTGGGTGAAGTTATGCTGTGTGTTAGTCTGTAAAAGATTACTAAAATGTACTAAATGTTTTTTTTAAATGAATCCGATTTTGACTCCCAATGTGACTCTTTTTCTTCTTCTTTCAGCTGCTCCCTTTAAGGGTCGCCACAGCGGATCATCCGTCTCCATGCTACTCTGTCCTCTACATTTGCCTCTTTCAAACCAAACTCCTAATATGACTCCAATTTATAATAAAAATGTAAACTTGAATTTAACTAATTAAAGCTGATCACCTTATCCTTAAGTTTTGGGTTTTGTCTTTAATTTTAATAGATTATTCTAAGCATTCCATCCGTTCAATTAATTGTTCATTATGGACTCAGAGTAGGACAAAAACTCGCCAGTCTGAATCTTAGTCAGAGGATATAACTGTAACTAATATTCTTTAATTGGGCCTCTTAATGCTTTCTCATGCATAAAGAATAGTTAATTTAGCCACTTTGTTATAACTTGCTAAGTCAGTGAAATCCAGAAATTGTTGTTGTGCTTCATCCGTTCATGAGCCTTTTGCGTGTATTATCCTGGTCATAGATTTGCAGTAACACCAAACTAAATAATCTAGTAGATATAAATGATTTCAGGAAATTTCAGAGTTAATCAGGAATTTTACTAATAATCAATAAACAAATGTCAAATTTAGAACAAATAACAGAAGTAAAAAAAGGTTACACAACATGATCAGCATAAAAACAATATATAAAATAAATTATAATTTAACAATGCCGTTTACAAAAGAATTGTTATACAGTCATTGTACCTTGCAATAGAGGCACACAGAGAGTATGTGTGGGAAGTTCTGACTACAGATGCTTTCCCAAGTGTTTTGCCAAATCTCTTTAAATACCCAAACCACCATAAACACTCGTAAATATAAAATAATAAAAGTTTTGCAAACCCCTTTGTTGGGACAGGAGGTGACCTAAAAACCAATTAGCAATTAGGGTAAAACCAACCCCTGATAAATGAAGAGATTGACCATCGTTACAGTGTTTAGCAGCCATGTTTGCTGGTTGTACTGACTGTTAGTGAATGGTGTCCAAAATGGATTGTGGCCTGAGATAAAGTAAAAAAAAAAAAGAAAGTAGATGCCTAAAGCTGATGTCAATATTGACTCCGAAAATTTACTTGTATAACCCATTCCTAAATATACGAATAACCTTCCCAATGTACACTATTTGATGCAAAATGTTCTTTAATTGCAGACTTAAATAATCAATGTGGAACATGGCAATGTGTGAGGTAAATAGTGTGTGAAGTTTGTGTGACATTTCTGCAGGGGTTCACTTGGCAAACTTCCCACAAAATGGCTTGAGACAGAGGGATATAAAAATGAATGTGGACAGGTGGAGTAACAGTGATTGATGAAAAGGGTGTAAATCTTGGGTTTCAGATCACCACGGCATCTACAATCGCTCCGGTACCAGGAAGAGAAAAAGAGGATTATAAACATGCAGATCAGCAAACGTGCTTCACAATTCACCGGCTGATTCCTAACGCTTCAGTCGGAATCAGTGACTAGATTTACAAAAGCCGGTGAAAAAAAGTAAATAAATAAATAACTTACCCAGCAAACAAACAAGCTCTCACACAGCATAATGAATAAAAATATATATTTCCGTCCCTCTGTAGCATGAGGATGAGCAGGAAAGAAGATTACCCTACAAAGTGTGTGAAAAGAGTATTTTTTCCCCTCGCTGAAGGACTCTTTTAGAATTATTATAAAAACCAGCATACTTTAAAATGCTGTGATATTTATTGTGTTTGCTCTGTATGGTGTTTACTATAGAAGTTTTTGAATTGTGTTGGATCTGTTAGTTTGGAAAAGTTCTGAAGGATTAAAGCTGCAATATAAGGAGCACAATTTGTATGCACACGGAAACTCGAAAGTCACTCGGATCAGGAATTAATGGTTCTCAGGACTACAGAAAACTCAGACTTTTAAAAACCCACATGGCCTACAGACATGGCTGCCATGGACTACAACTCCCTGTTGTAGACACACCTGTTTATACACACACACACACACACACACACACACACACACACACACACACACAAACATGCACATGCCTCTCTCTGCAAGTAGCTAAAGGACATTCATCTATAGCAACATTGAAGTGTCTGCATTACCCTCAGTCTATATAAAGCCTTGTTATAGTGTTTACTTCTCTGGTTTTAATCTTTGGTCTTGTTTATGGTTGTATTTTTTATATATAAGAGAATCTTCCCAAACTGTTGCCACGAAATTGTTGAACAAAACTCTCCCACTGTGCAGTTCTTCTGGCAGGTAAGAACACTGCAATTACACTCTGGTGTGGAACAAAATAACCTGTGAATCTCAGAGGGTCTGAGTGAAAAGGTCTCAGTCCATTTGCAAGCAAGCTGTTGTGCTTTACGATTGCAGTGAGGCAGCAGTGCAACTCTGAATTGACCCAACTGAGGAAAGTGAACCAAACATGTCAGGTATTATAGATTGCATGCACTTTAATTTCTTTCTTTCTTTTTATTTATAGATGCAAGATGAGCTCTGAAAAAAAAAGAAAATAAAAGCTGGATGTTAGAAATAAATAACACCAGCATCAGCACCACCGCCACCAA
>JAAIIK010011826.1:0-11713 GCA_014706435.1 Silurus glanis | reverse complement strand
TCCTGGTCCCAAGACATAGTCAATGCGGGGGATCAGCGAGTGGTTATCACGCTGGTGTTTATTTCTCTGTTGTGGTCCATTTTAGACGTAAATCTCTAACTCTCCATGTAATGTTCAATATAAATGACACAACAATTTAATATTTATTTAACTTAATATATTGGTGTATACATTAGAGCATCTCAGGCTTTTTTTCAATAACATTAAACACCTAAAGTCTAATCATAAAATCACAATGTAGAGATTATTGCCCTTGTACTGAATTCCATGTTTATGTGGCCATTTAACACTTAACTGCTTCTGTCTATCTCAGCCCCCTTCATTCCTGTAGCATCACAATAAACATGGAAAAACAAACAACTATTTATAATACTATAAAACATTAAATACCTTATTTTTTTTTTACAGCAAAACAACACACATCCTCCTGCTCCCCTTCAGGTGAAGAAGTGGGAACAGAGCCACTAAACCAGTTCTGTCAAGGCGACAGCTACATTATTTACAGAAAAGAAGCGGGGATTCCCCTAGATTTCTTAGAAAGAGTGAGTGCGGCACTGAGGAGAAAACCAGATTATGATCTCCTCAGTTACAACTGTGTCCATTTCGCTCTGGAGCTGCTGGAGGTCGAACCAGAGGTAATACATTTATTTGTAGCTTCACCTAAAATAAAAAATAAAATAAAAATTAACTGTAAGCACTATTCTAATGATCGTGGGACATTGTACATATTAAGAAAAAATTAAAAATAAACAGGTTCAGTAGAACAGAATTAAACTGTTAATTGTCTGCATATCATATATTTAAAGCTCTTAATCTTCTGAAGTGTCTATTTTTACATTTCTGGATCAAATTTCATACTCGTTTTGCATCATCATATTCAATTCCATAATTGGATAATAGTATATGAACATTAATGTGAAAAAATATATATATTCACTGTGTGTATAAATTCACACACACAAATTAGAAATTTCATGAGTTTAAACCTGTGTAAAAAGTAGTACATTTTATATATTTGTTTGCTCTCAGTATGGTTTCTTATGAAATATATGTATTTTCTTATATAGAAAATAAACGATTTAATGAAAAGAGGGGATATTTTATTTTATATCTTTAAAATGTATTTTCTTTTTGTATTTGTTTTTAGTGAGATGTCACCATGAAATCCGTCTAAAAGATGATCAACTTTTTATATATATATATATATATATATATATATATATATATATATATATATTTATTAATAAAATGTTCAATTATTATTTTTAAATAAAATCAGTTCATTATTTGTGTTTTTATCAGCAGTCATTGCCTAAATCTATTTAGTAATTTTATGTCACTTCTTACTCCATTTCTACAACATGATCAGCAACAATGCTGATTTCGAGAAAAATATTCGAATTATCTTATCTTACCTTATCTAGTGTGTTTTAATCCAACTAATATCCATCCAGCAAATTGACCTAATAATTAGTATAGAACCTATTAGATACAATAGAAGCAGCTTGATTAAACCTATTTAGCCTTATGTGTTTTAATCAAACTCATGTAGTCTATGTACTCCAAGATTAATTAACATAACGATCAGATAAATAGAGTAGAGTAGGGTCTGACTGGTGTTATGAGTGTGTTTGGAGAGACAAGAAAGAACAACATACAAGGCAGACTTAAGCATGTTTATTGGGCAGAGAAGAGGTGAGATTGACGATGCTGTCAGTGAAGAACGCTTCTAAGAGATGTCCCAGGACGTCTGTGAGTTGGAGCTGAATAAAGGAAACAAACAGATCACAATGACTAAAGACATACAATTAATATGTGCATGTAACAACAAAAGCAACAAGCTTACAAATGTTATAGTTGTGAAGCTTAACACACTATGCAACAGTCAGTTCAGATAATATAAATGTATGACCTAGACACTAACATAACCAAGTAGAATAATGTAGTTAAATATATACAAATAGACAATTTAAGTAAAATAATATAGCTTGATTCAATAAAAAATGGGATAGCAAATCCCTGGCTGTACCAGAGGGAGTGAAGGTTGTACACACATTCTTTTCTTAAGTGACATAGAGAAAAGGCTGTAAATAAGGGTAATGGGGGGAACAGGAAAACCCAAATATGGAATCACAGGAAGGGGACTTTGCTAGAGTGAAGAAAATAGAAAAAAAAAAAGAAGTAAATGTGTCATGTAACACCAGGGTATAAGAATGAGTGTGTGCAAAGTGTGTGTGTGTGTGTGCTTGATCTTTTTGATGTGATGAAGTGCCCACCTTCTCATCAGAACTTGTCTGAAATAAAGGTTTTTGCTCTTTCTCATCCAAGACTGAAAATTTTTTGGCTTTTGAGGTCTATTTCATCATCATCATCATCATCATCTCCCGCTTATCTGGAACCGGGTCGCGGGGGCAGCAGTCTAAGCAGAGATGCCCAGACTTCCCTCTCCCTAGACACTTTGTCCAGGGACCGGGTTGTCGAGGCCCCCGCCTTCGACTGCTGCCCAATCCTCTCAGCACCAGCCCCTTACGGTCCCTCCTGCAGGTGGTGAGCCCACGGGAAGGCTTTTTTCCCATAAGGGTTTTCTGAACCGCTCTTAGTCTGACCCGTCGCCTAGGACCTGTTTGCCTTGGGAGACCCTACCAGGGGCATATAGCCCCGGACAACATAGCTCCTAGGGTCATTCGGGTACTCAAACCCCTCCACCACGTTAAGGTGGCAGTTCAAGGAGGGGGGTCTATTTCATTTTATTTTATTAAGTTAAGAGTGCTACATTGGGAATTAACTGAAACATAGAATCCACCCGTGATGTGTCTGCTCAGAGACGGGTTCTTAGTTCCGACAGTGCATTCAGGGATGTAAAAGAGGCAGCAGTACTTCATTGCATTTCTCAGTCAGGAATGGAGGAATAGAGATTTTGGCCTTAGAAGGTTTGGCCTGATGCAGTCACATGGTGAACTTTTGTGAAGGGTTTCCACTGGGTGGGGAATCCACTGCCTTCCATGTCAACCCAATCCAATGTTCCAGTTCAAAAGTTCTTTGCACATAATAGAGTTCACCATGAGCAAATGGGTTCCACTAATCATTTCAGTAAAACCTACAGCAGCTCCCTGACGAGTTCTTTGTATGATGGCAAAATCCATTATCAGATTAAATAGTTTGCATAAATGGAAAAGGAGTATTATAAAGTTTGCAAACTTTCCCATTCGTAGTTACATAAGGTTTAATGACTGTTAGTTATAATTGATATGAAAATAGTTTTGCTATTATATTGTTGTCAAAAGATAAGATATAAAAATATGCCTTTAATTTTAAAACTAAACACAATTTGTTATGCACATACATGTACAAAATGTTAATCTGAAAATGAGCTTCTCCTTAACCCTAGATTAGATTAAAACTTGACTTAAGCTGTGAGATCAAAAATCCACCTGCCTCACACAAATGTTTATCATCCAGACATATACCTCATGTTTGCATGCTTGTTTGTTTTGTGTGAACTTGTGTGAGCTTTTACTTTAACTTCACGACATTTCAAAATCAAATATCTTACTTTTGACCCAACTATATTTTGTGAAATCAGTTGGGTTTTTTTTATTTATGAGTGGATAAAAGCTCAACTGGTCAAACACACAGCAAGCCATCAACCAGGGTAGAGCGTGCGCTCTGTTTTGAGCTTTAATATGGCATATTCAGTCCTCAGACATACATTAACTACAGACTTCGGCACTGTTCAGATGATTTGTGAGAGCTGTGCATATGGGGTCAGAGTTTGTTCTAAAACAGAGAAGTGTCTTTCTTACTTACTTGGTCTGATATAATTCTGTTAATCAAACAGATCATTCTTGCTTTAGGCTATGTCACGTAAGTCTTAATTTCTGAAACTGTATGTTGGTGATAAGTAGATACCACCAAGCGCCAATCAAAACAAGGTCCTTATTATTATTATTATTAATATTATTATTATTAATAGTAGTAGTAGTAGTAGTGTAATTTCAGTATTAACTTGTAAATGTGTAAATCTGTAGCTCATCACACAAGCTGTGCCTGGAATGCTACAAAATGAAAGACACTATTAGAAAAGAGTGTAAATAGGCCTAAAAGGAAACTGCAAGCACAGATGTCTGTTAAATAACTAATAAATAATGAATTATTAAATTAATGTACATTTTCCCCATCAATATATATTTTTTTATTAAGGCTTAATTTAACTGCAATGACAATTTTTTATGTTGAATTTGAATGAGAAGACAGTATATAATAAGCATGCCATATTATAGATTTTTATTCGATGATAAATGTCATCAGTGCCTATGCTCCACAAGTGGGTTGTGAGATGGAGTAGAAGGAAAAATTCTGGAGTGAATTAGATGAAGTGGAATAAGGTGTACTTAGGAATGAAAGATTGGTAATTGGGGTGGATTTCAATGGGCATGTAGGTGAAGGGAACAGGGATGAGGAGGTGATTGGTAGGTATGGCTTTAAGGAGAGGAATGTGGAAGGGCAGATGGTGGTAGATTTTGCTAAAAGGATGGAAATGGCAGTGGTGAACACTTATTTTAAGAAGAAGGAGGATCATAGGGTGACGTATAAGAGTAGAGAAAGGTGCACACAGGTGGACTTTGTTCTATGTAGGAGATGCAACCTGAAGTAGATTGGAGACTGTAAGGTGTTGGCGGGGGGCAGTGTAGCGAGACAGCATCAGATGGTGGTCTGTAGGATGGTTTTAGAGGTGAAGAAGAAGAGGAGGAGAGTGAGGACTGAAAGAAGAATAAGATGGTGGAAACTAAAGGAAGAAGACTGTAGTGTGAGGTTCAGGGAAGAGGTCAGACAGGGGCTCGGTGGTGGTGAAGAGGTGCTGGATGATTGGGAAACTACTGCAGAAGTGATAAGGGATACAGCTAGAAAGGTACTTGGTGTGACATCTGGAAATAGAAAGGAAGACAAAGAGACGTGGTGGTGGAATGAGGAAGTGCAGGAGAGCATAACGAGAAAGAGGTTGGCGAAACAGAATTGGGATCGACAGAGTGAGGAGAAAAGTAGGCAGGAGTACAAGGAGATGCGGCAGCAGGTAAAGAGGGATGTGGCGAAAGCCAAGGAAAAGGCATATGAGGAGCTGTATGAGAGGTTGGACACTAAGGAAGGAGAAAAGGATTTATACCGTTTGGCCAGGCAGAGGGACCGAGCTGGGAAGGATGTGCTGCAAGTTAGAGCAATAAAGAATGGAGATGGAAATGTGTTGACTAGTGAGGAGAGTATGGTGTGACGGATAATCCACTGTGGCAACCCCTAATGGGAGAAGCCGAAAGAATAATAATAATTATTATTATAATTATAATAAATGATAAATTCTGTGTTTTAAATAGAATAAAATCCATAAAGCTCGGAAACTCACCGTTCCAGGGTTCGTACAGTTCACTTCATCCCGGCAGAGGGTCTTCATCCTCCACCTGGAACACGGCGTCTCTCGGCGCTACAGGAGGAAAATCCAAGCGATGCTGAGGAAGGAAATGTCCAAACAAATAATATCAAATATATAATATAAAATATTTCATATAATAAAAATCAAAAGTAATATTCCAGAGTTGGTCCTGCATTTGAGGTGGTGAAATTGTAGATTGTGTATAGAGTGAAAAGGGGTCTTGAAGGTAGGCCACCAAACCCACGTCATAATGCCATACCCTGCGGACAGCATTCGGTTGCGGCCAGTTTTATTTCCTATCCCCCAATCAGGTGCTGTCTACAAGGTACTGTACAAGGTACAGAAAGGCTTGGCTGCCATATTACTAGGCTATGGTCTGCCAGGCTGTAAATGCTGCAAATTGTGACTTTTTGTTTAATGGAATTTATTATAAGTATAAAGTTTTCATTTCCATTAAACCATTCTCTTACTGACAATGTCATCATGCCAAATCTGTGGTTACTATCATGATGGGTTGAAACTATTATTATCGTTTATAACACACTGTTATATTTCAGGAATGGACTATATCAAACGACGCATTGAAGACCCCTCATTGCAGTCCGGTGAGGTCAACAGGTCCAGCTCATCTGATGAAGACGAATTTTTTTCTGGTTTGCAGGGTTCAAAGGCACAAGAGTAAAATGTTTGAAGAGGATGAATTCGGGAACAGAGGTAGTAAACGGAGTGTAGTAGAAAAACGAAAAAGGAAGGAAAGTAGCGCATCTGGGTCTGATAGTGAAAATAGTTTGCACCCGACTAGAAGAAGGAAAGAAGAGTATAAGGTAGTGGTGAAACTTGTTAATGGATCTTTCGATGTTATAAACCTGCTAAAGCTGTCCAAAGCAATAAAGGATATGATAGGACTGATTGAAAGTGTAAAGAAGTTGAGAGATGGTAGGCTGTTAATATATTCTAAGGACGGTATGCAACAAAAAAGGGCTGTAGGAGTAAAATCGATTATGAATCATAGAGTGGTTTGTTCAATTCAAGAAGGAAAGAAATGGGTTAGAGGGGTAATAACAGGGATTCCTACAGAAGTTCCAGTTGAAAAGATTAAGAAATGTCTTACAGGAGCGGAAGTGATTGATGTTAAAAGGCTAAAATGCAATAGGAACAATGAAATGGGGGACAGTCTCTCCGTGATGATTCATTTTGATGAGGAAAAATTACCAAGTAAAGTCATGTTGGGGTATATGAGTTTTCCAGGTAGACTCTATATACCCCCACCTCTAAGATGTTATAAATGCCAAAAGTTCGGTCATGTAGCAGCGGTGTGTAGAGGCAAATAATGTGGTTGAGAACATGAATATGGAACATGAATATGGAAAATGCGGGCAAGAAGTTAAACCCAAGTGTTGTAATTGTGGAGGGGATCACAGTGCGGGATATGGAGGATGCAGTGTGAGGAAACATGCGGCTCAAGTACAAAATGTTAGAATTCAGGAAGGATTGTCATACTCTGAGGCTCTTAAAAAAGTAGGACAGCATTTGGAATATGGAAGAATAAGTAAAGAAATCATTCAACAAAAGACAGAAATGGCAAAGGAAAGTACAAAAGAGAAAGTTGGGATCAAGGACAAAGTTGCATTTGTTACTTTTATGGCTGAAGTAGTGAACTGTTCGGCACAAACTGAAAGCCGGACAGAAAGAATCAAAATTATAATCAAAGCAGCGGAAAAGTATCTAGAGATCGAAGGTATTTCAGTGGATATGATTAATGAGAAATTAAAGATGCAAACAGCCGGGGTGTAGTGGTACATAATGGTGTTGTTAATACTCCAGTGGAATGCTAGAAGCCTAATAGCTAATGGGCAGGAGTTTAAAAAGTTCATTTCTGAAACCTGACATAATCTGTGTTCAGGAAACCTGGCTCAAACCCCAACTTAATTTTGTATTACAAGGATATGTGGTAATCCGGAAAGATAGGAAACAAGGTAATGGAGGTGGGATAGCTACATTTGTTAAACATGGTGTGGGATATAAGAATGTTGGAGAGAGTGTAAACAAAGAGGTGGTTGTGACGGAAGTTTGGGAAGGGAATCAAAGTGTTAGAGTAATAAACTATTATAATCCACGTGAAAAGTTAAGTAAGGAAGTATTGGAAAATATAAGAGGTAACAAAAATCAGAAAGTAATATGGTGTGGTGATTTCAATGCTCATAATACTCTATGGGGTAGTATTAAAACAGATTATAATGGGCAGATAGTTGAGGACATGTTAGACTGGGGATGGTTAGTATGTGTTAATAATGGAAGTTGTACGAGAATTGACATATCACAAGGTCGTAAATCAGTTTTAGATATTACCCTGGTGTCAGAAAACCTAGCAAGGAAATGTGAATGGAACATTAATAAACAGAGTACAATGGGTAGTGATCCCTATCCTATATGGTGCAAATTAGGTATGGACATCACCCAAACTTTAGAGGAAAGAAACCCCAGATGGAAATTTAATGAAGCCAACTGGGAACTTTATACAGAATTGTGTCACAATAAGTTGTGTGAAATGATACTAGATGTCGATAGCATTGAAGAGTTAAGTAAGGAAATAAGTGAAGTGTTAAGAAATACGGCAGAGGAAGTAATAGGAAAAAAGAAAACTATAAATAGTAGGAAAGCAGTACCATGGTGGAATGAGGAATGTAGTAAAGCAGTAAGGGAAAGAAATTAAACAATGAAAAAAGCCAAAAAATCTGTATTGTTCTCTGAGTACATTAATTATAAGAGAGTACAGGCAGTAGTGATTAGAGAGGTAAGAAAAGCAAAAAGAAATTACTGGAGAGATTTTTGTAATAGAATAGGAGAATATATTGAAATTAGTGAAATTTGGAATATGATTAGGAAGATGGGAGGGATTCAGAGAAGTAGCACTATACCAGTATTAGTGAGTAATGGGGAAGTAGCAATAAAAGATAGTGATAAAGCAGAGATGTTAGTAGAAACTTTCGTAAAGGTGCATAGTAGTGATAATCTGTCAGAGAGTATGAGGAGGTATAGGGAACAGACAGTTAGGGAGAAGTCTCATATATATGAAAAGAAGAACTCATCAGGAAGTATTCTAGACACAGAGTTTCATTTATTCGAGTTAAAGAGAGCACTTTTGGGGGTTAAGCGTACGTCTCCAGGCAAGGACGACATATGCTACGAGATGATAACGCATTTATCAGATGTATCCTTGAATATGATTCTAAGACTTTTTAACAAAATATGGGAATCAGGGGATTTGCCTGCAGATTGGAAGCACGGGGTAATAGTGCCTATAGCCAAACCAGGGAAAGACCACTCTCAACCAATTAACTATAGACCTATTGCGCTGACGTCAAATCTATGTAAAGTTATGGAACGAATGGTTATGAATAGATTGACTTACGTAATTGAAAGCAGAAAAATCTTTTCAGCATGTCAGAGCGGATTTAGAAAAGGGAGAAATACGTTGGATTCAATATTGTGTTTGGAATCTGAAATTCGAAAGGCTCAAATTAATAAAGAAGTATTAGTGGGAGTGTTTTTTGACGTAGAAAAAGCCTATGATATGCTGTGGAAAGAAGGGCTCTTGATGAAACTGGAAAGTAAAAAAATTGAAGGAAGGATGTATAACTGGATTAAGAGTTTCTTATTTGGAAGAACGATTCAAGTCTCTTATCTCAGATCCACCCAATTGAGAATGGAACTCCCCAGGGAAGTGTGAGCAGCCCTATTCTTTTTAATTTATTGATTAATGACATCTATCATACTGTTGACAATGGAATAGGAAGGTCATTATACGCTGACGATGGAGCACTATGGAAAAGGGGCCGAAATGTTCTATCTGTAGAAAATAAAATTCAAAAAGCAGTAAACGAGGTGGAGAATTGGGCGAATAATTGGGGCTTTCGGTTTTCTGTGGCAAAAACACAGGTGGTGTGCTTTTCGAGGAAGGAGAATATTCCAAGCTTGAATATTGAAATGTACGGGCATAAGTTGGAACAAGTAAAGGTAGTAAGGTTTTTGGGAATGTGGATGGATTCTAAATTAAACTTTAGAACACATATTCAGAAACTGATAGAAAAATGTAAAAAAGGAATTAATGTATTAGGGTGCTTGTCAGGAGTAGAATGGGGGGCAACGTGTCAGTCTTTGAAAAGAATTTATTGTGCTGTGATTAGATCAAACATTGATTATGGATGTTTTATATACAGTTCTGCGAGCAAAACAATACTTAAAAAGATTGAGGTAATTTAAAATCAGGCTTTGTGTATTTGCTGCGGTGCATTTAGATCATCCCCGATAGCCTCATTACAAGTGGAAATGGGAGAATTGCCCCTAGAACTGCACAGGCTTCAGCTGAGACTAAGGTACTGGTATGGTGTAAAGGGTCATCTGGAAAATCACCCAGTTAGATTGATTTTGAGAGATTGTTGGGAATATGAGTACAGGGAAATAACAAGGTTTGGTTGGACAGTAAGGAAGGAGGTGAACAAGTTGGAGCTGAAAAATTGTGAAATTCCTCCCTCTGTTGCTTTACCAGTAATTCCACCGTGGTTGTTTCATAACCCAGTGATAGATTTACAAGTTAAGAAAAAATTGAGTAATCCGGGGATGAATATGCCAATTGAATTAATAGTTCGACAGTTCATTACACGAGAGTATTACGATTCACTACAGGTATTTACGGACGGTTCTAAGGATCCAGAATCTGAAAGGACTGCAGCAGCAGTATATATCCCTGCTCTTGAAACAAAGATTGCAAAAAGACTTTCAGATCAAGTGTCAGTTTTTGCCTCCGAACTTTTAGCAATCATACTAGCCCTACAATGGATAGAAGAAGTCAAACCAGAAAGAACGGTGATTTGTAGTGACTCAATGGCAGCCCTTTACTAGTTTAAGAAGTGGAAAATCCGAATCAAGGCAAGACTTAATATCAGAAATCCTCCAGGGTCTGTTTAGAATTAGGCGGCTGAGGATGGAGGTAAATTTCCTTTGGGTACCTGCTCATGTTGGTGTGGATGGAAATGAAACGGTGGACCTGCTAGCAAAGAAAGCATTGAATCATTCTCATATAGACATTAAGGTAGCTTTGAGTAGAGCTGAATACAAGGCAGTGATTTCATCGGAAGTATGTAAAAGATGGCAGGAATTATGGAATAGTGGGACTAAAGGAAGACATCTCTTCCAGATACAAGAGGAAGTTGGTAGTGAGAGGAAAAGACTGGGAAATAGAAGGAAGGATGTTGTCATCACAAGATTAAGAATCGGACATACTGCATTAAACCATCTCTTTAGAATCGGAAAGCATGAATCGGGTGTATGTGAGAAGTGTGGGGAATTGGAAACAGTGAGGCACATATTAGATAAATGCCCTGCATATGAAAGGGACAGATTTCAGTTAATTCAGGAATTAGGATGGATAGGAATGGACAATATCTCTCTAACGGTACTGCTGGGAAGCAAGTTTGGGCAATCGAGAGCTCAAGAATTGTTATTTAAATATCAAAAAAATACAGGAACGATAGATAGAATTTATTTATTTTTATTTTTTATTTTTTATTATTTTTTTATTTTTTATTCCACCCCTCTTCTTTCCTTACTGTGTTTGCTCCACACTCCAGATCAGCAGGGGGCGGTAATGCACCTTTTCGTTGGTCTGCCAAACCGCCATAAAACACCACAACAAGACAAGACAATACAAGTTTCTCATTTGTGAATTTACTAATTGTAAGTAAAGAGACACTAAAATTGACAACCACCAAACAAACAAACAAACAAACAGCAGCAAGAAGCAGCAGCGATTAGCAGCAACTAAAAAAACTTCTCTTCTATTGAACATTTCTTCATGCAGGTACCTGGTAAGTAATAATTAATTAAATAATTATGTTAGAGTATTGTAGATTATTTAGTAGAAGACTCAAAAAGTAAAAAGTAATTATTTAGCAACATTAGCATGGGTAACTAGCCGGCTAGCTAAGCTTAGCTTTTATAGTTTAGCTTTTTATATTAATCCAACAAATTGACCTAATAATTAGTATAGAACCTATTAGATACAATGAAGTAGCTTAATTTAACCTATTTAGCCCATATTTTAATCAAACTCATGTAACCTATTTACTCCAAGTATAATTAACATAATATACTAATAAATAGAGTAGACTAGGGTCAGACTGGGACTACAATTTTAATAATCCTTGCAGCCGTGGCATGTTTTATCTGTTGTGGAATTCCTTGCCATTGTTTAGACAATACGTACAGCTCCCAGTGTATAAAATTACAGGT
>JAAIIK010011817.1:0-13049 GCA_014706435.1 Silurus glanis | reverse complement strand
ATCCACCCTCGATGTGTCGCCTCAGAGACGGGCTCTGAGTTCCGACATATTTAATGGCGCCCAACGTGGGGCCCTGAAGGTCAGCGTGAAGGTCGAAAACCTGAACAGGGGACCGAGCATCCTATGGGCTACAGCCGCTGGCAACAAGATTCAGAGAAAAAGGTAAGCAGACACCTGTTATACTCAAAGTCTGTGATTAGTAACTGTATGCCCATGAGGTTGTCGGCCCCGGGGAGGGTATAGACTGCTGGCCTAGGGTCCAAGAACTATTGGGTGGAAAAATTAGTGTTGGATGAGAAAAAGCAAATGTGAAATAAGTATTGTGAGGTGGAGAGTCACTGCGTATAAGAGGCGCAGGGTGGGACCCACGTGAAATAAGTTGTGAGGTGGAGAGTCACTGCGTATAAGAGGCGCAGGGTGGGACCCACGTAGAACTACGGCTAATTATTTGTACCTTAGTCTGTCAGATTTTCCATATGGTCTAATAGGTTGCAGACTATGTAGACCGAAATCGTGTAAACCCAAAGGTGAAGCCTTGGTGATTCGGGTTCGAGTCCCAGTGTGAGAAGATAACACTTCTCATATGGTCTAAAAACAGGAAAAGATACCATAGGTCTTTACTAGGGGATCCAGATTCGTAACCTGGTGTGGAAAGGGTACATTTAAAAGGTCGTGAGTTGTTAGTATAAGAGTAAAAAGGCTCGGAGAGTCA
Source organism: Silurus glanis (assembly GCA_014706435.1). NCBI lineage: Eukaryota > Metazoa > Chordata > Actinopteri > Siluriformes > Siluridae > Silurus > Silurus glanis. Next base: position 12,337 of record JAAIIK010011817.1, on the reverse strand, counting down.
CCGTAATGAGTACGGGGTGGGACCCGAGGATATGAAGTGATGGCCATGGGTACATGTACGTTGTGTTAACTGCAGTGTGTAAATATTTTGTTGTTATATTATTTGTAAAGAGTGTGTTTGTGAAAGCCGGATTGAAGAGTGTATTTCTATGAATGCTTGTGTGCTGTCTGTAAATTCATATGCATGCTTGTATTTTTGCTATTGCTTGCTGTTTGCTTGCGCTGAGTAAGGAGATGATGAAATTGTGATTATACTTGTATTATTGTCATATCTGTATTATTAATAAAATAGTATGATATATACGCGCACACATTAGAAGTACAGGAGAGCTGCGCGTGGACGAGAGAAGGAGCACAAAAGGAGGGGGCGCGGGCACGCGCATACAGACACGGAGCGCACGAGGGGGGGTGCGCATGCGCATAGGCGCACGGAGCATATCACACACACACACACACACACACACACACAGCGCGATTGAATAAAGAATAAATAAATAAGTAGATAAATAAATAAAAATAGAGAGAATATAGCAAAATAATGCATGGATTTAACAGACATAGAGATAGAAACGAACGGACTTAGAACTCATTTTTGGGACGAAAGAACATATAAAGATAGAAACGGTATAGAGAGGAGACAGACAGAGAAGCAGATACAAGATAAATTGTGGGCTATTACACGTTTGCATGGCATTGATGTGTTACACCAGATATTCCCAGAGGAAGACTGGTATGAAAAGATAAAAAGCATCTGGAAACCTCAACTGTTAAGCCCAGTATTGCGCTCCCTAGTGGAAGCCCCTAAACCTAGTAAAGCAGTAATACACCTGTTCGATTTCATAGCAGATCCAAATAGTGAAGACGAGGAACCATTAATAGAATTAAATGCAGTAGAACCTGAACAATCTAATTATTGCTCAGGACTGACAGCAACTGTTGTAGTGGAACCCAGAGAGGTGTTGTGGGAAAGAGGTGCAGCCACCTCAATTCTAATTGATAAAATCAACTCGTTGAGTGGGCAAAGCCGGAAAAATCCAACACGACCTTGTAAAACAGTGAGACGGATAAACGTTCATCTAAGGTGGTCTGCTCAAAATAGAAACCCAGGCCACCGTAGAGAAGCACACAGAGCGAGACAAGGGTGCATCATGAGTACGGAAGAATCCACAATCACACCTGTGGATGTGATAATTCTAAGGCATAAAGGAGCTGAAAAGGAAATCAAAAAGTACATGAAAAAATGGAAAGACCTGACAACTGGGGATTTGCAATGGCCAGAAGAGGGAACATTTAATAAAGAAAAGTGTAATGTAATGAGGGCCAGGATAAAACATTGGGGAGAAGTGAAAAAGGAGAAAAAGGAAAAAACAGAAAGAAAATTGGACATCATTGAGTGGTTTGAACATGAGGGAGAAGTGCTAAAAGCACACAGAGAGAGGATAGAGAAGGGAATAGGAAGTAAAGAGGGAAAAGGGCCAGGAAAGGCCTCAGCCCCACCATTGGAGGAGTTTGAGGAACAGAAAAAACCACCACCATATTCTGAGGCAAAGAAGCATGAGGTGATTAGCTTCTACCCAGTACTAAAGAAAGAATATCATGACATACAACTAGACATAACAGGAGGACGGATTAAAGGGAGGATGGAACTCCCAGCTCTAGACAACAAGATAAACAAAGGAAGAGCAAGACAAACAAACAGAGTGCTATTTAAAGATCCTGATGAGGAGGAGGGAGATGATGAAGAAAGCAGCGATGAAGGGGACTATGACTATAAATATGATTATGATCTAGATATCGCACCTGAAGCGATATCTAGATATGGGAGAGAGAGCGAGAAGAACTAGAACCACCTGAATATGACCAGAATCAAGAATATCGCCAGGAAAAGCAACCAAGGAGGCATGGAAGGAGCGAAAGTACTCCGAAAGAACAAATAAGATTAAACAAAACCACATCTCTTCCAGACATCAGAAACAGAAGTACAAGCAAGAAAGATTCAAACTCGGAAGCAGAAAGCAAGCACGAAGAAGAGTTTGTGATTCTGGGCCCAGAAAGAGGGGAAAGAGTGCATGTTCACGGAATATTGGAAATGACACCCAAAATGCCACGGAAAGATGATCCGATGCACACAGAGGTGAAAGCTCTGCAAGCAGAAATGGTGCTGCATAAAGAAGAGAGTGCGGCAAGGATGGAAAGAATGGAAGAAATTCTAAAAGACACCCTAAGGGAAGTGGATCGTACAAAGGAGATTATAACGAAAGTAACGGGTGAAAATAACCAATTAAAGGTGAAGCTATACCAACAAGAAAGCGCCCAGCTGGAGGCAGAGATGCAGAAAGTAGCTCAAAGAAGCATGGAAGCAGCAGACCGGTGCCAACAAAATATTGACGAACTACAATTCCAGCTGTCAATGAATCAACCGAGAAACAGCGCAAGGGATGAGAGAAAGAAAGATCAGAAAACAACAAAGAGACGAACGACGGATACCCCACGGGAACGCAGAATAACAAGGTCACAAGCAATAAGAGCAAATCAAGATGATGAAGAGGAAGACATGGAAGAAGAGGAGACAAGTCCTATACATCAAAATCCTATGCAAATGCCAGTTATTATAAAAGGAGCAGAGCAAATATATACGCCATGGTCATTCATGGACCTTACAGGACTGATAAGCAGACTGCCTAACATATGTAAAGGAGCACAAAGATGGATAACACGTTTTGAAGAACAAACTATGGGTCAGATGCTGGCCATGGGGGATATCAAGGCAATTCTGACACAGTCATTGGGAAAAGCTAAGATGATAGAAATATTGGATCAAGCACAAATAGGAGAGGTGGGAAAGAATCAAAGATGTGATCACTGGGCATTTGGATCAAAAAGAAATGACGTGTGGAATGCACTTCGATCAGCATACCCAACTCAATCTGATCCAACCAAGGTGGAAAACCTGAAAATAGACGACAAAGAGGGAGCTGCTGTTTTCATCCTTAGGTTACAGAAAGCTTGGACTGAAGAGATGGGGTCAGCATGGGATGAGACACCAGCTAATATCACATAGTTCAAGATAATGGTGATAAGGGCACTCCCAAGCGAAGTACAAGAGAAGCTCGAATCAGTAGTGGGGCTTAATGCCATGCCCTGGGCATCTTTCCAGGCAAATGTCACTCGTGCTGTGGAAATGCATAGAAAGAAAAAGGAAGCAGCTAAACAAACAGCAGAAGAGTTAATAACATTGCTGCACAAAGCACAGCTCGGGGAGCTAACACGGAACAAACAAGAAAATCAAGAAAAACGCAAGGAAGAGAAATGTACAACTAAACAAGCAGCAGTCATGATGGCATCAACCACTGCACAACAGGATCCAGCTGGTCAAACCATACCAGATCAAGGAAATCAGCAACTCATGCCTGTGGGACAACCAATGATGGCCTATCCAACAAATCAACAATATCCACCACAATACAGAGGGTGGGGACAAGGAAGAGGCCAAGGAAGAGGAGGAATGTTCCAACCGAGACCAAGAAATTATCAACCACCGAGAGGAGGAAGGTGCTGGAACTGCCAAGATCCCAGTCACATGATGAGAAACTGCCCATAAGACAACAGCAAGGTAACCAGCAACAAAATCAAAGCTGGCAGGCTCCGGGAAATTGGGCAGGACCATGGATGGGACAGAACCTAGAAAATCAACAAACTCAAGCAAACTTCAGAGGTGGCCCCCCAGGACCACCTCAAGGTAACATGTGAAGATGCCCAGAGAAGCCAGAGGGGGAGCTGGTACAGTGCCCCACCTCACTGTACCCTGCACAAGAACCAACCATAATGGTGAACGTGAGTAACCAGCTCCAAACATCGTTTTTGATTGACACCGGAGCAACATTTACAAGCATTGGAAAAGAAGGCTCTAAGCTCCCCCTCTCACGCAAAGCAGTAAAGACAGTAGGCTTCTCGGGTAAAACTCAAACTTTGCAATTCACAGAGCCACAAGACATAACAGTAGAAGGAATCACTATACAAGCACCACTATTGTATTCTCCCGATACTCCAGCAAACCTATTAGGCAGAGATGTACTGTGCAAGCTAGGAGCAAAGATCTACTGTGGACCTACAGGAGTGTGGGTCGAACTTCCTGAGTGCTTGGCCCAACAGTATGTGATGGTGGAAAGGAAAGTAGAACGACAAACACTGGACAAAGTCTATTGGCTGGAACTCGAAGAGACATCCTCAGAAATTCACAAGCTGTATGACCTCTGGAAAACATGGTATGCGAGCATGCGTCCAGATTGTGTGGAAACCAGAAAACCATGGCATTGCACCATAAAGTATGATGAGGGGGGACAAGATAAAGAATATGAGATACTGTGGGGAGAACATGTAGAAGGAAACCAGTACAGTCTCAAAACAGAAAGCGTGATCATTGGTCCCCAAGGGATAGCTGCAATAGCACAGCTACCCGACCACATTGCTCAGTGGTATTCGGTCAAGAATTCTGTTCCTCATGTCTCCCTAATGATCGGGCAAAATTTCAAATCCAAAGACTTAGGGCCAATGGTCAGAGAAGCAAGTCAGATAACTGAATGGATACCAGTGGAAGAAAATATGAGTATGTCGCCAGACAGAAAATATCTCAACATAAAGCTAACAGCGGGAGACAGTGTGGTAGCTCACACTGTGTTGATTAACAGACAGGTACAGGTAAGAACGCAGGAAGAGCAGGTAGGACAGTGGCAGCAAAAGGTAGAACAGACTGAACCAGAAGAAGAACAGGTACTGAAACAGGTTCCAGAAAAGCTATGGACTAAACATCAAACAGATGTAGGATTAGTTAAATCATCAGGGTTGGCAAAAATTCAACTAAAACCCAATGTGCAATTACCTTATCAGAAACAATACCCATTATCACAGCAAGCAATAGAGGGGATAAGACCAACCATTGAGGGATTAATTGAAGCAGGAGTATTAACTCCAACAAAAAGCCCTTGCAACACACCCATTTTTCCGGTCAGAAAACCTAATTCAGACAAATGGAGATTGGTCCATGATTTAAGACCAATAAATCGTGTTGTGGTAGCAGAGAATCCTGTAGTACCTGATCCACACACTTTGTTGACAAACATCCCTGAAGGGACTAAATGGTACACTGTGATTGATTTATGCTCAGCATTTTTTAGTGTACCACTGCATCCTGAGTCTCAGTTTCTGTTTGCATTCACTTACGGGGGAAAGCAATACACCTACACCCGACTACCACAAGGGTATTGTGAAAGCCCGTCAATTTTTAACCAGGTGTTAGCACGAGATCTGGCCGATCTGGACATTCAGAGCAGTTTGCTCCAATATGTGGATGACCTACTAATTTGTAGCCAGACTAAAGAGCAATGTATGAAGGACTCACTGAAGGTCCTAGAAACCTTAGCTCACAATGGGCACAAGGTCAGTAAAGAAAAATTGCAATTCTGCCAACAAAAGGTAGAATATTTAGGTAGGGTGCTCGAAGTCACCACACGCAACATCTCACCCTCACATGTAGAGGCAATTCTGAAAACACCACAACCTCAAACAGTGCAACAGATGTTGTCATTCTTGGGTTTAGCTGGTTTTAGCAGGCCATGGATTTGTGATTTTGCATTAAAAACACAACCTCTCAGAGACATGATGAAAGCAGCTGATCAGACAAAATCTAGTGCACGTCTGATCTGGACAGAGGAAGGCAAAAAGGCCTTCGAAACAATCAAAAGTGATCTAAAATCTGCCCCAGCATTAGCCTGTCCAGACTATACAAAACCATTTCACCTCTATGTGTCAGAAAGGCGAGGGTTTGCATCAGCAATTTTAGCACAACAGCAACAAAGTATGGGAAAGAAGCCAATTGCGTACTATAGCACAGCTCTTGACAATGTGGAAAAAGGCATGCCACCTTGTTATAGAGGGTTGGCAGCGGCAGCATTTGCCTATCAAAAGGCATCAACAATCACGATGGGTCATCCAGTGACCCTGTACACTTCCCATGCATTACATGCTCTGCTGACAAGTCAAAAGTTTGTAATCACAAATGCACGAAGGACAGGGTATGATGTAATTCTGTCTGCACCAGAACTGACAATTGAGAGATGCCTCACAAATAATCCAGCTGATCGAGTAGTCTTGCCAGATGAGGGAATTCCCCATGAATGCACTACAGAAGCAGAGAAATTTCTAAAAGCCAGAAATGACCTAGAAAATCAGCCATTGCAAGATGCCCAAATTGTCATGTTTGTGGACGGTTCATGCTATCGCGCAAATGATGGCAATAAAGCAGGATATGCCGTGGTCATGCATGTTGAGGAAGATGACTCGTTTCGAGTGCTAACTAGTGTAAGTGTGCCACAACCTTGCTCTGCCCAATTGGCAGAAATAAAAGCCGTGACAGCAGCATGCAGGCTAGGAGCAGGGGGAAGGTGTACTATCTACACTGATTCAGCCTATGCACATGGGGTATGTCACACATTTGGACCTATCTGGGAACAAAGGGGTTTCCAGAGAGCTGATGGATCATCCATTTTGCACGGTCCCGCAATTTCTGATTTGCTCAAAGCAATGATGCTTCCAAAAGCATTAGCCATTGTGAAATGTAAAGCCCACAAATCTGATGGTGAGATGATTAGTAGAGGTAATGCAGCAGCAGATGAGGCAGCTAAGAAGGCAGCGGTAGGCGAGGACTGTGTGAAAGTGATGATGCAGGAAGGAGAGCATGAGGAAGTAAGAGGGCAGGTAACAGAAGAAGATCTTGGGGAATATCAGGATGTAGCAAGTGGGGAAGAGAAAGAAAAGTGGAAGAAACGGGGTGCAGTACAAGACCCCAACACTGGGTTATGGAGGAGTGTTGATGGGGTGTGGGTGGCACCGTTAGCTCTTTTACCTAGGCTCATTGCTGAATCACATGGGGTAGATCACTGTAATCGTAGGGAGACAATAGACACAATCCGAAGGAATTGGTGGTCGCCATATCTGGCCAGTATGGTGGACAAATTCCTGAGGTCCTGTGAACTATGTGCAACACGTAACAGCAGAAAACATTTCACAGCACCAATCAGTCACATTCCTGAACCAAGGGGACCATTTCGACATTTAATGATGGACTTTGTGGACATGGCAGACAGGAAGGAAGGGAAAAGGTATATTTTGGTAGTAGTAGATCGATTTAGCAGATGGGTGGAGGCAACAGCTACTGCCAAGAATGACGCAAAGACCGTTGCTAAGTTTCTGATCAGGGAAGTGATTCCAAGGTTTGGGATACCAGATAAGTTAAGCTCTGACAATGGACCGCATTTTGTGAATAATGTGATCAAGGCGATTTCAGAAGCTTTGTGTATTAAACAGAGAATGGGGTGTGTTTACCATCCACAGTCACAGGGAATGGTTGAGAGAGCAAACGGGGTGTTGAAAGAGAAAATAGCAAAAATTTGTGCTAGCACAGAGTTAAATTGGGTACAAGCACTTCCGCTGGTGAAAATGCGCTCTCAAACAAATCGCAACACACACCTGACACCACATGAGCTGATGACTGGTCGACCCATGCCAGTAGCATTTACACAAGGACCTTATACAGGCTCCTCACTTGACCAACTTGAAGCAGACATGTCTAGTTATTGCAAACATCTGACGCAAATACATAGAACTTTATGTTCACAGGTCCGTGAAGCCACGCACGGGGCACAGGTTGATGAGCCACTGCAGCAGGTGCAACCAGGTGATTACGTGTACATCAAAGTGTTCAAAAAGAAACACTGGAGTGAGCCACGACGTGAAGGCCCATTCAAGGTGGTACTAGCGACTCCCACCGCAGTCAAGGTCAAAGGTAAGGAACACTGGTATCACCTTAACCATTGTTGCAGAGCTGCGGTGAAAGGACCCCAGTGGAGGAAATCTCAGGCTGAGTTGGCACACTGTGCCCACTCAGACGATTCAGAAGGTGACGACGACAGCGCAGGCCCCGCACAGGACAAAGGGCCAGCATACAGAACACGTGCTAAAACCAAACAGCCAAGACCAGTTGAAGAGGAACCAAAGGCTGTCTGTTCATATCAGGTTGATTCACGACCACAGCATGACACACTAGAGGAAACTGTTCATAGACTACTAGACAGCGAAGAAGACACTCTCAGTCCACCTGAACAGTTTGGCACCCTTAATCTAGAAGATCTAGCAGACCTAGATATCAATCTACCTGAGGAACCATGATGAAGAATTCCCCGAAACCCAAACAGACTCACCCCACCAAAAGAGACTGGGCAGTACTTGTTATGACTTTAGTAATATGGTTCATTTGCACTTACATTTCCGATAACCGGTATTTACATCATCCAGCAGATGTATCGGTTCCTGTGTCTAACATTTCTCTAAATAACTGCTCTCAGCCCACAGCATGCCCAGAAAATCGCAGTATGTCCACACACAGATACAAGAGATCTAATCCCCGATGGTCCCTAGGTCACCATGCTAAAACTAGTCTCACTGCAGCAGAAGCTGCTAGAGCTTCTGTATATTTGGCAAGAAACGTGCTTGCGGAACAATTCCGGTGCGCACTGGGTGTTTTAAACAACACCAGGGTCCTACCATTTTTTCCCGTAACTGCACAACATATATTTGTAACATACACCATATCCCTAGTTCATCCTCGCAACTCAACAGAGACAACGGACGCTCCCGAATACGAGATGAGACTTGAGGCTAGAATAACCAACACAGATAAAGAACCAGACATTGTAGTCGTCACAGGAATACCCCATAAAATTATACCTCGTGTGGTAGGCACCCGTAGCTGCATTGACATCACATTTTTATGGTTCTACGGTTTTCCCCAAGTAGGGATCCCGCATGGCACTTTTGAGAGAACCTCAGTAGAGTCTCTGGTGTATGGGACTGATCTATATAAGATTCTAGTATATGTCCCTAACTGGCAGGAAGGGATGAACCTACCTAGAATACAACTTAGTTTTAGATACAAGAACCCCACCTATCCCTCCAATCCAAAAGCCCCAGTTTGTGTTAGATGCACTGAAAGGATCAACGTAACATCAGTAAAGCAATATGCAGAAACTACAAATATTCAGCCAAACCTTAACCTGTACAGACAATGGCTGGAAGATTCAGGACGTGCAGCAGTGCCTAACTCTACATGTATTGTATGCGATAGAAGATCTCGTCGCCCACCTCGTGTTATGTCGACAGTAGGGTTAGAGGCATGCGATAAAGAACCCTATGATACCACTCATCTCTGTCCAGCAATATGTCTATTGGGTTCAGCCGCTGTTGATTATGGAGCCACATGGATGCGCTCACGTAGTGCTTCATGCGAATATCAGCCCCTAACCACGCTTAGTAATGATGACTTGCGGGTGATTGTGCACCCAGAACAAACTTTCCCATTGTGCCTTCGCGCAAAAGGAGTAATTACTGTAGGTTCATTACCTGACAAGGCATGTGTACAACAGATTGACGCGACGTTCCACATACTTAACTTAAGACAGTCTTGTAATTCCTCCACACAAAAATGTGACACTAATGCACGTAGGCAGTTTCATGTCCCGAACTTGAGGATGGGCACACTGCCCTTAGCGGACGTATTTTGGTTCTGCGGAGGAAGTGAAGTGCTGCAGGTTCTACCTAGCCTGTGGCATGGTCTTTGCGCTTCAGTAGTTCTAGAAGCATGTCTCATTGTTATGGCGGTAAATGAGACCCGCTTAAATGACCTGTTTAGGTCAAGACGACGTCGGGATGCTCCTCAGGGTAACATTGCAAAGACCATTTTATCTAGTATCGTGAATGACTATAGGGATAAATATCTCACGATCACTAATAAATCTAGGTTACCCTCATGGGGCCCGGATCCTGAGATCTATATAAGTTGGAAGGGCACACCAGTAGGTGTTCCAGCTGAATTTGCTGCTCTAGACAAGGGTGCCTCCAAGGCATTGACAATGTTTCTCCCTTGGATCCAGATAGATCGTAATATGGCCTGGATAAATTATATTTGGTACAATCAACAACGTTTTATTAATCACACAATTGAAGCCTTGAAACTGATATCAGAACAACTTCATGCCACTACATTAATGGCTGTGCAGAATAGGTTTGCAATTGACAAAATGCTTGGCCCAGACCAAGGTGTGTGCCATCTAATCGGGGAGGACTGTTGCGCGGTTATTCCTCTGCACACTGGCTCTGCAGGCCCACTACATGCTCTACTAGACTGTATGGTGAAAGCACGTGATGAGATGGTCTCCAATAATGCGAAGGAATCTGCTCTGTCCAGTTGGCTAAGTTGGCTTTTTTCTTCAAGCTGGTTGGCGGGACTGGTGCGTATTGGAACTACACTTGCCATTATTCTTGCAGCCGTGGCATGTTTTGTTTGCTGTGGAATTCCCTGTCTCCATGCTCTTATCAGCAAAACGGTGCACTCACTGTTTGGACAATATGTACAGTTCCCAATGTCTGCCGTCACAGAGCAGGATACTTCTGTGGACCACATTTATGCTGCCATGGACCATAACGTCTATGAGGACATGAAAGCAGGGCTTTCGGACCATAATGTCTATGAGAACATGAAAACAGGACTTTTAGACCATAACGTTTATGTGGACATGAACAAGGACCTATTTGCCCTGAACGAAGGACGCAAATAACTTTCACCAGACATATCCTTTCTACTATGTATACACATATATATATCTCTAATCAGCCATCTATCTATCTGTGTTTGCTCACTGATCTTGATAATAATGACATGCCCGCTGAGGCATTCTTCTATGTTTCCCACTTTCATGAAAGCTGCTGTCTTAATTTTGTTGTATGAACCATGTTGTTGTTGTGAGGTCTACATGTTGTGTGCAGGAACATGGCTGCTGGTGAACCCAGGTGGCTACAGCCGAATCAACGGCCACTTCCTGGCGTATGTGCATACGCTGACGCTTGCACTGAGGGGTATCGTTTTGATTTCGAGACATTCAGGGGTCCCTGCGATGCCTGTGATTCCCTCGCCTTTGACCTTCAGACGCACTGCGTTTGGTGCCAGGGGCAGGACACCTGTCCTTTGGGAGAACAATGCTATGATGGACCCTGCAAATGGTTCAGCTTCCCTCCTGAAAGAGATGTATTTGATTGGACAACTGATGAGGACCAACGCAGACCAGTGACAGCCATCATGCACCATGCCAACATGTATTCGCCAGAGGGAATGTGGTTAGACTCTATAAAGAACTCTGCCTATGATCTTCCTGGGGGACTCCAGCTAGTCACCCGTATCTTTAATGTGCGCCAAGCTATTTCTCTGGCCGAATCATTTCGGGTTCCTACTCACTCACAAGGAGCCCCAAGCAATCACAGTTTCCTGATCACGAACTTCGTTTTGCAACGTTTTGTTCTATGGACAACGCAACCAGCGAGACAACGGGACTGGCACTGCCGTCCCACCCGTGTTCGTAGGCACCACATGAACAGCATGGACTCAGGTGTCATTTCATCGCGAGGTAGATATTCACGACTCAGATGGCATAATGCGGTGTGGTTTGCGCTGCGGTCTGGCCACCATATATCCGTTCCCCTGCCGCAATGGACTAAACGGTTCTCTCCTGTTCCATAGTTTGGCCACATTTACACTGACTGTATTGTTTTTGTGTTGTTTTATTTTCATTCTCATTTATTTTATGTATCTTACATTTAGCTTCATGTAAAATCACGACTAAGGGTGACCTTGGTGGTGAGGCCACTGTCGCGCCACTGGCGGGCAGAGTGGGAATTTTCCCTGACAATTGGTTTCATGTCAGGGTTTTTCGCCCACTCCTTGTTCATCATGTTGTGATTAGGCATACCCACTGTTGGGAGGGTGGGAGTAATGTCGATCTTTGATTTTTCTTTTACCTTTGATTTTTAATACTAATGTCGATTTTTGTTTTCTGATTCGCTTTTTGATTTTTGTTTATTGATTTCACTTTTGGTTGTAAGGCCATGTTGTGTCTGATTTTGACCATTTTTTGATCACCGTCAAGCCTTAATGGACTTTTTCCTTGGACCAACACACGAGTGCCTGGTAAAGTGCTAGTAACCTCTTCCAGGGCTCCAACAAGACCCCCTGCGATACGCAAAGTATCTGGGTCAGAAGAAAACAACATGTGCCAAAGAATTCCAAGACTTTTACTTTGGTTTTATTGCTGCAGTTTTACTGCTGTATTACATGAGATGTATGATTGATAAACATTATCACGAAAGTAAGCGGAATGTGAGACTATAAAGTCTCAGAGGGGGGAGTAATGTAGAGAAAAAAAATATTTTAAACCTCATCTAGCGTGTGTATAATC